>CAIGQW010022071.1:300752-323301 GCA_903798125.1 Danio choprae
GTTATTCATTCATTCATTTTCTTTTTGGCTTAGTGCCTTTATTAATCAGGAGTCGCCAAAGCGGAATGAACCGCCAACTTATCCAGCATATGTTTTACGCAGCGGATGCCCTTCCAGCCACAACACATCACTTGGAAACACCCATACACTCTCATTCACACACATACACTATGGACAATTTACCTTACCCAATTTAGCTTACCCAATTAACCTATAGCGCATGTCTTTGGACTTGTGGGGGAAACCCACGCAAACACAGGGAGAACATGCAAACTCCACACAGAAATGCCAACTGACCCAGCCGAGGCTCGACCCAGCAACCTTCTTGCTGTAAGGCGACAGCACTACCCACTGCGCCACCGCGCCGCCCATATATATATTGAAAAGGGTATATTTTCAAATCATATGACTCTGTTATTAATCAATTTTAATGTAAACTACCAAATAAGATACAAAATAATAATGCAATGCAATTTATGAATGCACATAATGAAAAAAAATCTTTCTTTTGAATTTGCTGCTTCCTATTGCTTCCTTTGCACTCTTGCGTTTTATATTTTATACTCTAATTTTAACTTGAGCCTATCTGCACAGTGCTCAAACGACACAGCTTGAAGATTAACATTGAATCTACAAACTCTGGAATACAACTTTACTAACAAGAGTGGAATTATCGTCTAAACAATCCTCCCGCTACCAGCTGCTTACATTCCTGAGACGGGAAAACACGGCTGTGAAAATGCCTCTGAATCGGATTAATTCAGAATCTCACTGCTGCACAAACTGCCACACAGACTTCTACAAAAGATTGCAGTTTATGAAACAAAGTTACTTACAAACTTGGTGCAAATGTGCTAAAGGGCAATATCTATTTCTCCCTCCATCATCCATCGGCTGCGTGTGCCACTGAACTCAACCCAAATGGCATACACACACACACACCTAGTAAATGTCCAAATGACCACAGGACTTCAAACCAGCTCCTGAGTGGACTTGGGGCTGACACATCTCACAAGGACAGTGATAACCCCATGCAGCCAAAACAACCACTGCTCACAGACACATTGCCGCCTGCACTCTGCACACTGAGCTCAACACAGATAGACTGTGACGCATCAGAACAGCATCAAGTCTCAGCACTCAACAATGATCTCCAGGAAAATAGCCAGGACAATATATTTCAGTAGCCAGAATCAAACAACGTCCCATCGTCAGCTGGTGAACAAAGCAAATCTCATTGATGTGTGTCGGGTACCTGCTTAGATAACAGTATCTTTATCAAATGTTTACAGAACAAGCGGGAACCCAGTATGCCTGTAGCTTTCTCTACGCAGATATGTGTTGTAATACGTGACAGAAAATCAAAGGCCTCTTCAAGCCATAGAGCAAATCATTCAAATCTGGTGTCCATTAAATGTAGATCTGAGACTACTGTAGGAAAAACAGCTAAAACTGTTAATTTAGCACTTTTAAACATCCGATCACTTAACAATAAGTCACTTCTAGTCAACACTTCTAGTCAACACAAATTGCCTTGATTTTATGCTTTTAAATAAAACTTGGCTTTATGACAGCTGTCGTGCAGCAGTCCTGAATGAAACCACCCCTTCAAAATTTCGATTTTATGATTGTTTGCAGAGCCAATAGGATAGGTGGAGGCATTGCTGCCCTGTTTAAAGATGTCTATGAGTGTAAACAAGTGTAATTTAGTGACTATTTGTCATTTGAATATCTGAGTATAGCACTGAAGGATGCTCCACGCATCTTACTGATTATTATCTACAGACCTCCAAAATATTCTATAACCTTTATTGATGATTTTACAGAGCTGCTATCAATAGTAGTTTCTGAATTTGACTATTTTACTATTGCTGGGGATTTTAACATTTACATTGATAATCCTGAAATCAATGCTGCAAAATAACTTTTGACACTTTTGATCTGACTCAGCATATACAAGGACCCACACACAATCGTGGACACACTCTAGATTTAATTATAACTAAGGGTTTACACGTTTCATCACATTTCATCTTGTTGTTGTTAAGGATCTCGCACTATCTGATCATTTCTGTATTTTCCTTGATATATTGATCACTCCAGCCATTGAAGACAGATCTGTCCCTGTCAGAAAGAGATGCATAAATGAGAACACTAGTGAGCAGTTTATGAAAGCCATATCGCTAGCATCAAGCATATCTGCAGACTCTGTTGATTTTCTCCTTGATTTGTTTAACTCTGAAGTTAAGGATGTCATAGATGACTTTGCTCCTGTTAAAGTCAGGAAGATGACTGGGAGACAGAAAGCAACTTGGACAAGGTCAACAGCGGTAAAGATGATGAAAAGACAAAGCGTATGTGGAGGAAGACAAAACTAGTAATCCATTATAACATCTAGAAAAAGACAGTCTTCATGCTTTTTTATGTGAAACTAAACATTGCTAGGCAGATTTTCTTTTCAAGCTTTATAAACAGCAACCTAAATAACGCTCGCACTCTCTTTGCAATGGAACAGTAGTGAGACCT
The DNA here is from genome assembly GCA_903798125.1 of Danio choprae. NCBI lineage: Eukaryota > Metazoa > Chordata > Actinopteri > Cypriniformes > Danionidae > Danio > Danio choprae. Next base: position 303,279 of record CAIGQW010022071.1, read on the forward strand.
CCTCAGTAGGATTCCCAGTGAACTACTCTCTGAAAGTTAATGCAATGAGTTTGCTCATTTCTTTACTGATAAGATCAATAATATCAGAAAGGCAATCAGCTCATACAATCAACCAAGTTGTGTCGACGTCAGACAGGCTCAACCACACCTTAAGCAATCAGACAGTATGTGATGGTAAAATCTTGGAAGAAATCTTGCAAACTATGAAAACATCCACCTGCAGTCTTGACACACTACCCACATCATTCTTCAAAACGGTGTTTAACTGTTTAGAAATGGATCTCCTAAAAGTGGTAAATGCTTCACTTCTCTTAGGGACTTTTACTCACTTAACTCACTTAAAACTTAAACCCTCTTGAAAAAGAACAACCTGGATAACACCCTATTAAGCAATTACAGGCCAAATTCAAATCTACCTTTCATTGGCAAAATCATTGAAAAAGTTGTTTTTAACCAGGTTAACACATTATTAAGCTCCAAGGGATGTTTAGACAGTTTTCTATCTGGTTTCAGAGCACATCATAGTACAGAGAGCACCCTTATAAAGATAATCAATGAAATCCACCTTAATACATATTTAGGCAAGCTAACAGATCTGGTATTGCCTGATCTCAGTGCTGCATTTGACACTGTCGATCACAGCATACTTCTGGATAGGCTGGAAAACTGGGTTGGGCTGTCTGGAACAATCCTCAAATGGTTCAGATCTTACCTTGAAGGGAGAGGTTACTATGTCAGTATAGGTGACCATAGGTTAAAGTGGATTCTGATGACATGTGGATTCCCACAAGGCTCAATTCTGGCACCTCTCCTGTTCAACCTTTATATGCTCCCACTGAGCCGAATAATGAGAAAGAACCAAATCTCCTACCACAGCTATGCTGATGACACTCAAATCTACTTAGCCTTACTGCCTAATGACTTCAGCCCCATTGACACCCTCTGCCAATGCATTGATGAAATTAACAGTTGGATGTGCCAAAACTTTCTTCAGTTAAATAAAAAGAAAACTGAAGTCATTACGTTTGAGAACAGAGATGAGGTTCTCAAGGTGAATGCGTACCTTGGCTCTAGGGGTCAAACAACAAAAAATAAGGTCAAGAATCTTGCTGTGATTCTGGAGTCAGATCTGAGTTTCAATAGTCATGTCAAAGCAGTAACTAAATCTGCATACTACCATCTCAAAAACATTGCAAGAATTAGATGCTTTGATTCCAGTGAGGACTTAGAGAAACTTGTTCATGCTTTTATCAGCAGCAGTGTGGATTGCTGTAATGGACTGCTTACTGGCCTTCCCAAAAAGACAGTCTGACAGTTGCAGCTCATCCAGAACGCTGCTGCCAGGATTCTGACCAGAACCAGAAACCAGATGCCTAGGACCTCAATACATTACAGATTTGGGGATCTCAATTACAGGGTGGTGCAATCAGACAGAAGCGGGGTGTGTCAGATTTATCATCTAATCCTACTGAAACAATGGAGGGAGCTGGGGGCAGTGACGCTGGCGATGGTAGTTGCAGATGAGGATGATCTGGGACCAGAGGACAGTGGCTGTGTTTGGCCAACCCCTCTGGTCACTGGGGAAGGTTATCTCTGAACCGCCCAGCTCACTGACATCCATGCTGCCATCTCAATGGACATCATAATACTTGGTAATGATTGGCTGAGGCGGGCCAGTCTCACTACCAACCCGAAGAAGCAAGGGGTATTGGGTGAGTGGAGGTGAAGAATCTTGGCTTCCAATTGGGTCACAGGCAGGTGCATCCCCAAATTGATAAAACCGCAGCAATTACGTAGGTGCACAGTAGGTGACACAGTTTTTAAGGCTGGCGGGATATTATAGGCGTTTTGTGCCCAATTATTTGGCTCTCGTCAGCTTGCTGACTGATCTCACTAAAAAGGGAGAACCAGATACCGTTCGATGGTTGGAGCGGTGCTAACAGGCTTTCACCCACGTTAAGGCTGCACTCTCTGTTTAATTTTGCAGACCGATGCATCAGACCGATGCTCTCTGTTTAATTTTACAGACTGATGCATCAGCTTGGGGGTGGTGTTGTGTCAGCAAGTGAGGAAGAGGAGCAGCCATTGGCCGAAAGCTCTCGAAAAGAGAGGCTAAGTACAGCACCATTGAGAAATAGTGCGGTGGTGGTATGTCATGAGGGGGCGTGGCTGAATGGCCCGCACGAAGGGAGAGCAAGTAAGGATACTGGTGACTGACAGTAGGTCTAATTAAGATAATTATTAACACCTGATTCTTTACAGTAATTGGGCCAGAGAGATGGTATTTAGGAGCTGCCTATGGGACACACGGTTAAGCCAAATGCCCAAACGTTATTTTTGTTTACAAAAGTTTTATAATAAAGAAAAAACATTGTTCCTTACCTGAGTTGCCACCCAGCACCTGGTGAAGAATCAATTTTGGTGGCCTACTATGATGACCGACACTGCAGTCTTTATCAGAAACTGTATTGAATGTAACATCAGCAGACAGCTACCTGCAGGCCTCCTACAACCCCTTCCCATACCACAACATCCATGGTCCCATATTGCAGTCAACTTTATAACTGATCTTCTAAAGTCTCAGGGACACACTACTATTTTCACCCCATTGATCGTTTCTCAAAATCCTGCCAACTCATACCCCTGACCAAACTACCCCCTGCCTTTGAAACAGCTGAACTTTTATTTATGTGTTTCTGTTTTATGGACTTCCTGATGACATAGTGTCAGATCATTGGCCCCAATTTACTTCCAGAGTATGGTCAGAATTTTTTAAATATCTGAATATCAACATTAGCTTGACTTCGGGTTATCACCCAAAATCTACTGGGAGAAAGAAATAATGCATTTCCTTAGAACGTACTGCCACCAGAATCAGACTAGAGCAGATATCTGATAACCTGACTATGCGTCTGGCTTTTAACCAGGGACATTCGGTTAAGAATACCCTGCAAGAAACTCAGTCCCAGGTATGTGGGTCCTTTCAAAACTCTCAGCCAAATTATTGTCTAAATTTCATTTAGTTTAGAATTACCTACTAAATATCACATTTCTCCTATGTTTCATGTATCCCTCCTGAAACTGGCTGGTGGTCTGAGAGGAGAGCAAGAGATGGGAAGCTATAGCTGTGCCCCTTTCCTCCTGCTGGTCGATGGCCAAGAAGAATACCAATACCTTGTGGATTGGGAGGGATGTGTGGATTACCCAGAAGCCCACTTACCTGGAACTGATTTCATTGCCAGTTGGAACTAAGCAGGCACTCCATATATACCCTTCTCAGTCCATGTGAAGTCTTAACTTGCCCTGGCGATCATGACTGAACATTTTCCCTGGTTTGTCACTCTGTTATTACCTTTGCCTTATCTTCATCTGTGACTGTTAGCTGCCTGCCCTGACCTTAGCCTGCCTCACGGACTGATTGTTTGCTGCCAGCCTGTTAATAAAACTACATATGGATCCCTAGCCCTCTGAGTCTTCGTTACACTTTCTTTTAATTATTATTATTATTATTATTTTTTATACATTTATTTAAAAAAGAAGCATATACACCTATACAACGATATATCATCTGCTATATCATCTATAGCGAACGAGTTAAGATTTAAGAGTTCACTACTTCTCAGGTATATATGGTTTGTTTCTTCTCATTGATGACCGATCTTCAGTTCCATCAGTTCCTTCCTGAACTTGACTGAGAATGATTTGTGAGACTGAGAATGGTTTGTGTTCTTGTTCTCATCTGAGTTATTCTGCATATTCTGTGCCTGAAACTTTTTTGAAATGTACTTTTACATGTACTTTAACTTTTACAGAATGCTGATGTAAACGGGTTATCTCGTTGACCATGTAGTTTCCAACTTATGATCCAACTGTCTGTCTGAATGAACAAACCCACATTCTTGATTTTATTTAACAGCTTACCATGTATTCTGGTGAACATGAATTAGAGACGATGTGGTGAAAGCCATTTGTGACAGTTACCATATCCAGTGGTCTGATAGTCTAAAAGACTTGGCCACTAGATTTGTCAGTTCTTTGTCAACTGCAGGTAAGTGCTGTACCTGATATTTATATACGTGCAGAACAGTATGGGGGACTGTTGACAATTCCTAGTTTTTACCATTATAAAATTCAGTGCTTAATTAAATAATCTGAGAGGTTATTGCACAACTTCAGACAGGAGAAACCCATTTAGTTGTTGTCAGGAATACTTTTCCTATTGCCTTACCTCCTTAGAGAGGATAGACTAAGCGATTGAGTTTCTTGATGGCATCCTCGTAAAAAAAGGAACTTCGCTGGGGAAATTATATACCAGCCCATATTCAGTTCAATTAACATAGATGAAATGGTAATAACTTGAAACTGCTTCAGTCCAGTTTTCACAGTTGAACTTCAGTTTAGTTCAGTTCAGTGTAATGTAAATGTCACTGCTGAAAGAAGAAACACTGAAGAGCTCCAAACCAAGTAAGCCAGTGTCAACAGTGGCAAGGAACAAACTTGACAAGTTTGACAAGTTCTCCTTTGGCCATACCATATGTTTTGTGCAGAGCTAAAGTCTAGATAGCAAAATAGGAGCTGCCAACACCTCTACCTTTCCCTTTAAGGCGAGGCTTGGGTTTATAATGATATCCTTCAGGTGAAGACTCATTTAAGGTCATGTAATCTGGTTTTACCTGAAAAATTACTTGAAAAAAGTTCCAGTTGGACATCTTTAAATCCTTGCATGATGACCTTGGATGTATGGATGTTGACCATACTTTAGACATAATTTGAAAACTGTTTTATTTGGCCCAAGGTGGCATAAGATGTTGAACAGAAGGTTAGGGGTTGTGGTGCAAAGGAATTTCCTACCTGAAAAAGCTGCACCTCTTCTGAATGTCGCAACCATCCTCTTGTATGAATGGACTTTCTGAGATTAGAATCTGATAGAAGTAACACATAAAGTCATGCTTGTAATCACTGGCCATTTCACTAAATATGCATTTGTTATCCCAACTCCTATTCAGAAGGTTAAAAGAAGTTCATTAACCATTGTGATTTCCCCGAGCACCTTTACAGTGATCAAGACCCTGATTTTGAATCCCATCTCATCAGAGAGATGTGTGAGGTAGATGGAGTCTGGAAGATCAGGAAACACCCTATCATTCCAGGGGAAATTCTGTTAAAAGATTTTACAGAATGTTGTTAAGCATGCTTTGAACTCTATAGAATGAAATAAAAAAGTTCCTGTAAGAACTATGTTAAAGCCCTTGTACATGCTTACAATTGTACTTTGGTTTTTGGGTTACCGCTGAAAGATTAGGGGGAGATAACACATTCACAGTATATAAAGAATCGCAAATCACATATTGAAGAGAGTTTCTACATAGCAAGTGAAAATTCCAAAAGGATGGCAGAAAAAAACATGAAGCCTGGTTTAAAAAAAATTGATAGCAGCAATATATAGACAGAGTTTAAACATTCAACTTATAGGGAAGAACAAACATTGATAAATGGGAAGATACACTGTAATCTGTGTAGTCAAAAACACTCATCATGGTGATTTGCCAGTACAAAAATTATGGCTGAAAGACTTCTTTGTGGAACTCTGACATCTGAGAAGTATAGATGGATGTGAGTCCCCGAGTGCAGTTTCCAAGCAAAAGATTCATAGTGAGACAGCTTAATAATTATTATCATTCAATGCCTGAATTTGATATTGTGATGAGTCTTTTGGAGTCAACACACCTAATGAGATTCACCCAAATTGTGCAAAAGTAATGTATACAATTAACAAAAATTGGCTTTGAGGTCAGCCACATTAGATCATTGATGACGTATACTGCAAACACTAAATATATATATTTTTTAAATCTTAAAAGATTTTCAAATTGATAGAAACCACAACATGAGGATAAATAATCCTAGATTTGCGTATATAGTGTGTGGTGTCCCTTGTGCAACAAAGACAGCAGACCACACACCACCAGATTTTCATGTCCCAAATGTGAATACAGGAAATCTTGCTAAATCTCTCAAGACATGAAAAAAAATAGTGGACAGATAAATGAATAAACTAATAAAATTTGGGCTGTTGATCTCTGCTGTCCAAATCCATTTCATATTAGGCTGCAGCAGGACTGTGTTTGTTATGCTTCCATCTTCTGTCAGCTTGCTTTTTGATTGAATATTGTTTAGTTTCATATTATAATCTCCAGCTCATATGCATGTTTGAATGTATGTGTCTATCAAGATTTCAGATTGGAAATATTCAACAGAGGCTGCATCTCACTATTAGTCTTAATTGATCTTAGTGCTGCATTTGACTCTACATATCATGATATCCTCTTAGATCATTTAAACTATGCAGGTGTCCAGGGACAGGCTTTAAGATTGTTTAAGTAATACATAACATTTACATTTACATTTAATCATTTGGCAGACACTTTTGTCCAAAGTGACTTACAATGGAGGAGACATTCAGCAATTCAAGAAAGTAAGGCGGAGTGTTATTATAGGGGGAAAAGAGTGAAGAGTGTTTCTACAGGTGAATAACTACATCAGTAGATACTCACCTGTATCATCTGCATCTACAATGATGCTAGTGAATCAGTAGTCCGTGTGGGAATGGGAAGATCATTGATGGAAAAGGTTTTGGAAAGTGACTTTTAGCCTCTCTGCGAAGGTACCACAAGGTGAGGCTCACATTCTGACCAGAGGACTCTGGAGGGGATGTAGACCTACAGGAGCAGAAGCAGGTGGATGTAAGTGGGTGCAGTGACAGTGGCTGTTCTGTAAGCAAGCATCAATTATTTGAACTTGATACAAGCCTTGACTGGTAACCACTGAAGAGAGATAAAGAAAGTCTTACATGCCCTCTCTTGGGCTTATTGAAGACCAGATAAGCTGCAGCATTCTGAATAATCTGTAGAGGTTTAAGGGTGCAAGACGGGTATCCAGCTAGAAGAGTATTCCAGGATCACCCCAGGATTCCTTACTGATTTGCATGGGGTCATCGTAGATGATTCCAATTGGATAGAGAAATTGTGTTGAATGTGTGGAGTTGCAGGGAAGATGAGTTCTGTTTTTGCCATATTAGGCTGTAGGTGATTGTTTTTCATCATAGCCAAGATATCCTCCAGGCAGGGCAAGATCCTTGCAGCTACCATTGGGTCATCCAGTTGAAATGAATGATAGAGCTATGTCATTGGCATAACAGTGATAAGAGACACCATATGATTAGATGATGGTTTTCAGTGATGTGGTGTAAATAGAAAATAGAAGAGGACCAAGAACAGATCTCTGAATGATCTGCTGATGAGGTAAGAATCCAAGCAGCAGAGTGGGGTTCCAGTTTTGTCCATCGATGAGATGGTGAACAGTAGAATCTGATGATTCACCATATCAAAAGCAGCAGATAAGTCCAGTAAAAGAATAGATGATTTACCACCTGCTTTGTCAATCCGCAGGGCTTCAGTGACCAAGAGTAGGGCAGTCTCAGTGGAATGTCCACATTTAAAGCCTGATTGGTTTGCATGCAGCAGGTTATTGTGTGTTAAAAATGTGAAAAACAACCCTTTCCATTGTTTTGGCAATTAATGGAAAAATCGCTCTACCATTTTTTCAACTTTTGAGGTGTTGAGTGATTTTTTTGAGTAGCAGGGTTACCTGGGCCTGCCTGAAAGTGGTTGGGAATGTGCCAGTGTGGAGTGAAGTGTTAATGATGTGTGCCTGTGTTCTGACGATTTGTCTTACCTTGTCAGATTGTCCTACCTCCCATTCAAAAAGTAGGTAGCACATTTTGATGAAGCAATATGCTACCCATCAGATTTTGCTACCAGTGTAAATTTTAATGTGGAGTAGTGTGATATGAAGCTGTAATATCGCCCTAACCTACCTAATCCCTAACCCCAACCTCAGAACCATTCAAATACAGTGTAGGTAGCATAATCTGATGGGTAGGATAAAATGTCAGGACACTGGCTGGGGAAATTGCAGCATGTGTGAGGAAATTGGGTCCAGAGGGCAGGTTGTCAAAGGGCAGAGAGCGGAAGTTTGGATACTTCTTCCTCTGTAAGTTGGGAGAAGGAAGAGAGTAAATTGTCTTCAGAGAGTGTTGTTTGATGGAGATTTGTGATGGACATGGTGGGAAATAGACCACTAACAGAACAGGGAATTAAACATCCTGAATTGTTTGCGGGTGTCTGAAGTTCTGTTGATTTTGTTATGGTAGTCGAGGGTTTTTGCCAAATGGATTTTGGAGGCAAATTATGCTAACTGGGTTTGATAGCTGCTCAGGTCAGCAGGAGCTTTTTATTTGCACCATGCTCTCTCTTTTGCCCTGAGTGCTGTCAGATATTCTATAAGAGGTTTTCTTAAATAAAGAAGAAATACAGATCATTGCATCCCTGTTTCGATTATTGAGTGCTAAACACTATGACTACCAAAAACATTACACTCATGTCTTCAGCTTTCAAGATCTTGCAGTGAGCAAAGGTTTTCACTAAACTGAATCTGCATAAAGCTTATCAATTGGTGCACTTAGTTCTCCCACCAAAACCATTCCACCTAAGGGGAATGTACTCTCATGGTCTGAGGAATTGAGCATCAGTTTAAGAAAAAGCATGTCACAATTCCTCGCAAGTTGCTAGATTCACTTGCATAACAGTCTTATGTTGGATCCACTCCTCGAAACCTGTCGTGCATCCCGGTGTTATGGGTGCTCTCACTGTTGTATCCCAGCATTTTTGGTTGCCTACTATGGCTCAAGAGATTTGCTGCTATTTCTTGATCTGCCCAGTTTGTACCCAGTCTAAACCTAACAATTCTTCCTCTGCAGGTCTTCTTTCACTGCTTTCTGTGCCGTCATGTCCTTGGTCACACTGCTTTCTGTGCCGTCAGGTCCTTGGTCTAAAGCCACCCACTTTGTAAAAGAAACTGAATCAATCATGTTTGACCATGTTTTTAAGATCCCAGACTTTTACTCCAAATCCTTGCTGCTCAAAACCCTGCCTCTTTATGTGTACTAGGTTGGGCTGCAAATGTCTATAACTTGCAGCCTACATCATTTACCTGTATTTCCCATTCCCATGTTACTGTTGTTTAAAGTACCAACAAGCATTAAATGATGTTGGCGTACCTGGAAGAGAGTGCTTAATCCTTACTTGAGACTTGTGAATGAACATGCCACAACACTTATCTCCATCATTCCAAAGCTCCCAGTGTGTGCAGTCAGAGAGTCTGGCTTTCCACTCATCACCTCACACTTCAGTCACCATCTCGTAAGCTTACTTTCAAATTCATACATTCTTTTTTTTTTTTATCTCCAAAGTCCTTAGTCAAGTGGACGATCGAATTGGCTTACTCCATTCTATGCAACATGTACATCCAGGTTTCATGTATTGTGTATTAAGGCTGTTATTCATACACCCTGCAAACCTTTATCCTTGTCGCAGCTGTTGACTCTTACAATCAGCACTCACTCACATGCATTACACACCTGTTCTGATTTTCCCCTCTACTTATACCTGCTCTTTGATCCTGATCTCTCTGTCCTTTCCTATTGTGTCGTCTTGTCTAGTCCTGTCTGCCATGTGTTTATGTCATATCTGTACTCTGTCCAGCCACCCTGCTGTTGTTCGCTAGTCCCATTCTACAATCTCACCCATTTTGGAATCTGCTCTTCTGCCAGTGTGTTGTTCCACACCCACCTCAGCCAACCAACCACCTGAAGTTTTAAGCTTCTGAAGACAATGCTTCAGAATGCCAGTAACAATTCCAGACGATGTCAATGAAATCAACAGCTCACAGCTCTACAGATATTTGGTAGAGAGGCGCCCAAGAGGAGGCGAGTGCGCTCTTATTCCTGGGTGACATGGCTTGCTTTGGCACTGATAAGCAAGGACGATAGCATCAACTATCCAGTGGATCAACCTTTGTTTTGAAATGGCACTTCCCTTCTGCCGACCACCATAGCAGACGAAGAGCTACTCAGTGCTTCTGAGTGCATCTTTCAGGTCTATTGCTGCAAATCAACACAGAGGATGGACGCACTGGAGGATGCACCTCTGTGTAAGCATCCTGAACGGCATTTTATGTAGATAGCGATTCAGAACACGCAGATCTAGAAATGGTCGTAATCCACAGCTCTTTTTGGGCATGATGAAGTACGGGCTGTAAAATGAGTGACCCATCTCAGGGACGAGCCTGCGGGGGACTTGCTGCTGAGGCTTAGCTATTGGAGCAGGCTGCTGAAGAGAAGCCGGTCTTGAAGCCGCAGACAGACGCCCTCGGTGAGGAGCAAGTGGATGGGGCCACGAGAGGAGCAGTTTTTCAAGTTCGCCGGTAGATGACCTCTGCCATCATACTTGACTGCTCTTTCACTGCTGAGAACTACTGAGTAAAGTCCTCAACGGTGTCGTTGAACAGGTCTGCCTGGGATATGGGCACGTTAAGAAAGCAAACTTTGTCAACGTTGCACATATCGACCAGGTTCAGCCATAGGTGGCACTGCTGGACCACTAGTGTGGCCATCATTCTCCCCAGGGCACGACAGGCTGACTTTGTGGTCATGAGAGCATAGTCCAGTGCTGCCCGGAGCTCATGCATTGTGCCTGAGGAGAAACAGTCCTCGTGCAGCTTGGCCAGCACCTGCACTTAGTAGCGCCGGTAGGTGGCCATAACAGGCAGAGTGGAGGCAGCCTTGCCCGCAGTAGTGTAATCTCTGGCTGTGAGAGACTCAGATAATCTAAAGGCTTTGACAGGAATTTCGGCTGACCCCTCCAGGTGTCGGCGCCTTGCGGGCAAAGATTGACTGCAATAGCGTGTTCCACCTGGGGGATAGCTTCATACCTCCTGGCCGCTCTGCTGTCAAGGGTGGTGAGGGCAGAAGCGCACAAGGACTGGGCAGAGAGTCCCACCGCCAAAGCAGCCCAGGATAGCGTGGCCAACAGGCAGGTCTGGACTGTGATCAGAGCATGACAGCCCAGACTCCAATGCCACGATGGACATCTGGCCCCTGGTGTCATTGATTGTAAGCTCGGCCATCGCAGAGGATAAACCATCACAAATGTTCGAAGCACACTGTGGTGGAGTGAGGGGTTGCGAGGACCAGCAGGGGTGATGCAACCTTTTGCAAGAGTGGGCCATGACCTCAGTTCTACAACAGTCCTGCCCTCGCAGTGAGGACATGAGCTGTCTGCGAGCACTGCATCCACATCCTGGACCGCCAAACATGTGATGCAGTACTCGTGCCCATCATCCAGAGAAAGGAATCCACAACACCCAGAAACACACGGTCGGAACGACATCTTTAAAAAGACACATTGCTCAACTGTGTTGCTCTCTTAGGGGAAATCTGCTCCTTATTGAAACTGCTATTTTAGACACCCAGTGAAACACCCAGGGGACGGGAGATAGATTCAGCTCGACTGCCGCTGTTTGCATTGTTGCTCACACTGGATGTAGAAATACTGCTTTCTCTTTGGAAGTCAATCTGCAGCATGCTATCTTCAATCACTCGTGAGGCTCTAAAGTGAAAAGTCTAAAGCTCTCTGTGCACATGGTGGTTATATACTCAACTAATGATAAATCACCAGCACCTGCTGAGCACCTGCTTTATGCTTCCTTTATATCATAGTACTGAGTCTACACTGCTATGCGTGATGAATGACATTTTGTTATTTAGGGACTCGGGGCACTCTGTGATCCTTATACTTGTTGACCTTACTTCAGCTTTTGACACTATAGACCATGAGATCCTTATTTTCCATCTTGAGAAATTGGTGGGCATTCAGAGCTGTGCTCTTAAATGGTTTAGATCTTATTTGTCAAACAGAAGATTTGTGTTAATGTTGGTTAGACCTTTTCATCCTCCAGACCCCTGACATGTGGAGTTCTGCAAGGACCTTGGACCTATATTATATTATTTATATATCTTACCTTTAGGATCTATTTTTCGTAAGTATGGAGTGGCTTTTCATTTTTATGCTGACGACACTCAGATTTATGTCACTCTTAAAAATAATGAGAAACAAGGCCTTGACTCCCTTATGAGATGTCTAATCGAGGTCAAGAGGTAAATTTTTTAAAATTTCAATAAGGAAAAAACTGAGCTGGTCTGGTTTGGGGATCCTGCCCCTCTGGATTTATTAGGTTTTGGTGAGCTATCAACTGATAAAAAACTTGTTGTTAGAAACCTAGGGTTTCAGTTCAACAGTGATCTGAAATTTAACAAACAAGTGAATTCAGTTGTTAAATCCATGTTTTTTTCCCATTTACTACTTGTGGCAAAAGTGAAGTCTTTCCTTCTTTTAATGACCTTGAGAAGGTGATCCATACTTTTATTTTGGGAAGACTTTGACTTTTGCAACTTTGGTTGTGAGTATTCGTCAAAATGCCCTGAATAGATTGCAATTAGTCCAAAATGCGGCTGCAAGACTTCTGACAGGGACTCGAAAGTATGACCACATACTGGCTGCCTGTTAGGTCACGGATTGATTTGAAATGACAAATTTTTGTTTTTAAATCCCTAAATGATCTGGCACCACCTTACTTATGTTAATACAACACTAGACTAAAGTTTTGTGCTTATATGATTGTTTAATGTTGCGTTCAATATGAAATATGCTATCATATTAGTTTAAACTACAGAATATTGAGGTACATTTTTTAACTGGATGGGTAAAGTTTGAAGGAGAAAGTTTAATATCACTTTTACCAGCTTGATGAGAAGGTAAATAAACACTAATGCCTAATGATAGCATGTCAACACATTGATTGCAGGACTTGTCATGTTTCTATCACAATGCTGTTAACTTAATTTAACATGTTGGCTTCAGTATTTAATATGTTGCTATTATTTAGTATGCTGGTAACATGGATTAATATGTTTACTAGCATGATTTAAAATAGCTGCATTGTTGTTTTTAGCATAGGAAATTATAAACATGTTAAGCTGCTTTGACACAATCTACATTGTAAAAAGCGCTATATAAATAAACTTGAATTGAATTGAATTGAATATTTATCAGATCTTCTACATGTATATAATCCTAGTAGGTCATTAAGGTCTTTTGATCAGTTTATTCTTTCTGTACTAAGGTCCCGGTGCAAGCAAAGTGGGGATCAGGCTTTTGGTGTTATCGCCCCAAACTCTGAAACAAGCTTCCACATCACATTAGACACGCTCCAACTTTATCTGTTTTTAAAAAAAACTTCTGAAACTGCATCTTTGTTCTTTAGCATTTAAGCTTTTTTAATATTGAGGTGTTTGCCTTATATTTTAATTGTTATGTATGTGATGTTGGACTTATTTTAATTAGTATTGATTGTGTTCAGCACTTGTGATTGTGTATAGCACAAAAATGTGCTATATAAATAAACTAACTGCGTTAACATCGAGATGCGCAGCATTGTGTCACGGATCACAGAAGGTAGAGGCAAGAGTTCAGTTCACAGAGTGTTTATTAAACACAATATCTTCGCACCGAGGTGCTAGCAACAGTTCAATGTAGAATCAACTGAGTCAGTAGAATTACTTCCCTTGAGCAGAGCAAGCCGGTAACAGGGGTTAGTCTCTGGGTGTAGCGAGTAGCAGATGGTCTTGGCAGAAGATCGGGACGAGACGACAGAGAGTGATGCGATCATGTGAAGATGATACCTGACAATGAAGGACTGGAGAGGGTGAGGCTATATAGTGCGGTGGTGATGACTGGAGCAGGTGAGTGTGATGAGTGAACAGGTGTGTGTGGTTAGTAATCAGGTGAGTGAGTGCGATGTGTAGTGGCTGGAGAGTGTGACTGGTGATCGGGGCTGACGGAACGTGCAGGGGGTGTGACACATTGTATGTTTGTTGCTGGTTAAGTTGAACGTCCGAACCAAAAAAAAAAGAAATGCTAGCCTTGCGAGCAAAGCTAGACGGTTATTATTGTGAAGCACTGTTTACCTGTCCACTTTAAAAAAAAAAATAATAATAATAATAAGGATGATAATAATAATGTAGACTATGCGTCCACGCTTCTGTATGCTTTCATCTTTTTTGTTTCTTTAACTCTTTGTTAATGAATGCTACTAGTATTGTAAACTGATAAACACAATACTGTAACGCTGTAAACTGTCTTGTGATGTTGTATAATTCGTATAGAAAAATGTAGCCTATTGGATTTGTTTATTACTAAAGTTGTGCTGTACCACAGCAACCATATAATTACTATGACAGTTTAATTCAAGTGATTATCTATAGTATGTTTCAAAACACTATAGTCTATAATATTTTTTTCATGTAATAGCCTACAGTATCTACCGCCTCAATGGCAGGCAAATATATTTTAGTTCAATCGATAATATAAGGATCATGCCCAACATATGTGGTTATAATCTATTTATATCACTTTGAAATATGGTATAAAACACAAAAATACGGACTTTCCTCTATGTCTCCCATTCAGTTTTTTACTTTATGCCCTCCAACCTATAAACTCAGTTATTTCTGCAAATTCAGTTTGGTCATTCTGTCCATCCTTGACAAACTAGGAATTAAAAACAAAAAATGGAAGGGAAATTATCTACTAAAAAGACAGGCAAAGAAAGTTTTTATTTTGATGAACATATGAACATAGCACTTTCGCCTCACAGCAAGTAGGTCGCTGGTTCGAGTCCCGGCTGGGTCAGTTGGCATTTCTGTGTGTAGTTTGCATGTTCTCCCCGTATTCGCGTGGGTTTGCTCTGGGTGCTCCGGTTTCCCCCACAGTGGAAAGACATGTGGTATAGGTGAATTGAGAAAACAAAATTGGCCTTGTGTATTAAAAGTGTATTAGTGTGTGTGTGTGTGTGTGTGTGTGTGTGTGTGTGTGTGTGTGTGTGTGTGTGTGTGTGTGTGAATGAGAGTGTATGGGTGTTTCCCAGTGCTAGTAAAAGGGCATCCACTGTGTAAAACCTATGCAGGAATAGTTAGCGATTCATTCCGCTGTGGCAACCCCTGATAAATAAGGGACTAAGCCAAAGGAAAATGAATGAATGAATATTTAATTGTTATGAGACTTACATTTTTAAGTCGTTTTTCCTCTTTCAAACTGATATTAAGACTGATTGTACATCTTATCTGTACTAATAGTTAACTATTCATGTCTTTCATTTATTGTTTGCTGCTCAATGCATCAACTTTAACTCGTTTCCGACCAGCATTTTTTAATTAAGTTACCCAGATTTATTAATAACCCATTAATTAATTAGTTACCCATTAAACCCATTTTTTTGATGATTTTCACCTATATTTGAAGGCATTTAGAATATGTTTGTTATGAATAAATGAGCATGTTATATATAAAAGAAAGTAGGAAAAAAGACAAGTGTCTACTTTTAACAAAAACAAAGCATTTTATTTTATCTTTATGTTTTACGGTTTTATCACCACTTGAATGGCAGGACAAATGTTTCATTTGATGGCAACATGGAGGACCATTTCTTGAATGCTTCATCTCACATTTTCAGATGCAAAGACGCATTCTGTTTTTGTTTTTTTTTCTTGAGCAGTCAGCAAATTTAACAAAACATTCTAATTAACCATTAAACAGTTTCTACTGTAACAGCTGGAGAGTTAAAGGTGGTCATGCCGTAATTTACAGAGTGATTTACACACAGATGCTGAATATTTCACACCTCACAGCTGGACAGGATGTGGCAAACACTTCCATTTCAATCGGTAAAGAAAAATATGAGTCATAATTAAATACTTATTTGGCAGTTCTGTTTGTCATTGCCCACCCCTCCCCTAAATACACACATGCACACGCACACTCGCACATGCTCTAGTTTTTGACACATCTCAGCTGACAGTTGAGTTAAAACAGAACCAGCAAAAGTGGTAGTAGGACAGACTCCAGCGCTCCTGGGCACTGACACGTCTAATACGTTTATAGTTAATTGCAGCCTTTAGGGACAATTTCTCTTGAATTAATTAATCCATGCTAGGTCTCTGGAGATGTAAGATTATTCTATGAAAAGTAATATTTCACATCACTGGTCACATTTCATATGCAATGAATTCAGCGTCAACACAATGCATTGCTGTGGACAGTATATTTTTCATTCATTTATTTTTTAAATGCTTAAGGAAGTGCACTGTAAAAAGAAAGGATCTCCTTAAACCTCATAAGGATCATCCCATGTTTATAAGCATAACATATTACAGGGCCATTGCATCGTTCGGCACTGTGATGAAATGCGTCCTGAAATTCAGCCCCCCAGAAACTCCCACACAAACCCCACGGTTCTCAATAGAGAGTCAATTATCATTTCACTAGACAAAGAGAAGTTTCTCTGAATAATTCAACTAATGAACATGAGCCAAGTCTGACGAATACATACTGGCTGCTTGTGATATTGTGCGTCCTGCAGCATCTGTTTTCTTTCCTAAGAGTTTCACGCCAAGGCCACTTGCTAATGAAAGACTAAACAATTACTGTCTTGTGAATTAGATTGCACTATGTTGAAGCATTGCAAACTTCAGTTGATAGTTTCACTTAAATTTATCAACGTAAGTGTGCAGAGAACCTCTCAACTTACCATTGATGATTTTTTTCTTTCCTTGAAGATATCTCAACAAAACTGACATCTTTTGAAGGTGTTTTTCTTTCAAATCTGGCAACGTTATGCAAAATAAATTATTCCAAACATTTTATGTCAAACAACTAAAATGATTCAGTATTGAGATTAAATGTGCAATGCATTATTATTATTAGTAGTAGCAATAGTAGTATATAGCTTTTATTTTAATCAATAGGTCTTTGCTAAATGTTGTATATTATTTACGGTGTCAATGCAACTGACTGAATATGAAAACGGCACTCCACCCTTACAAAAAGGATCTACAATAAAATTTGCATTCTCTGAGTGTACAGTGATAACTGTAATGGCTGGTTTTCCAATTTACACTTTCCCCCCACCTTTTTACACTTTGTGGGAATGCCCAAATCATACGGATATGAGGTACTCTTTCAGTGTCATTTTCTAAGCATCTAGCCATAACTTCTGAAAGCAACTAATACTGCAGTGTTGTACAAGTTTGGCATTAAAGTGTGGGGTTAATGCCACAAAAGCAATTCTAATGCTTTCCAGAGCAGTGTTTCACAACCCCAGGTAAAAGTCCTTTTAAATTAGTTGAATGCTTCTAAACGTATGAAACACCTTTAGCTTTAAATAATATATTTTTACTTTTTCTTCTGTAGGTATCTGGAATTTTGTAGCACTCTGACAATATGACTTTGTTCTCCTCAAAGACAGCCTGTCCGATCCTATTCCTGAAAGGTCAAAATCCAGTCCGTATTCAAACACTTAAATAGTGCACTGCAAGATGGAGCAACCATTTGTAGTGGTCTCTGAAACTATAGTGGATGTTCTGAAGTGCAGTCAATCCATCCTATAATACACCTCAATAAGGAGTGTACAATCGATGTACACTCAACAGCTAGAAAATACCCAAGTTTGCGCTCTGAATGAGGTTCTGTGTCTGACCACAAGATGGCATCCACAGCAGCATCCACAGTGGTGTAAGTTTCTATATAAACAATTATTTGATTAAAGTTTGTATTCATGATATAAATCAAAACACATTGTTTCATTACTAATAGACAGTCCGCTAAGTGTTAAATAACTATCACAGGGTCTGACCAAGAAGTTTTAATGTAATCCATCTGATGTGTTTATCAACAAGCAAAGCACAAACAAAATGGCATCTCTTCTGGTGCAGATTGCTCGAATTCACTCACTTGTTTTAATTCACTAAGTTCAAGTACTCTATATTAGTGCATTAATTTAGGGAATAGTGAATAAGAGTATGATTTTAGACACAGAACCTGTTTTAGCTCCAACTTCCAAGATACTTTCATGGAAGTCCTCTGACCTTGATTAGACGGTTCAGGTGTGTTTAATTAAAGTTGGAGCTAAACTCTGCAAGACACTGGCCCTCTAGGAATAGGTATTGGAAACCCCGTTGTCATGTCAAAAAAGAGCTTTATGACCCTTAAACAATGTGACTCTGTAGCAATTTTAAAAATCATTGTTGAATATGGAATACCTAACTATAACTGTTTTATTTTAGTAAGAATTATGTTTGTACTCATCTCATAAGCCACTACTCTCAAGATATGCCATTTCATGTGGCTTGTTGAAGAGAAGCTTGGTGTCAGATTTAAGACAGATATTTACGTGTCATCTGTATTTATCTGTCATCATGTCAGATATTTACTGATTTGGGATATGATAAAAGGGTCAATAAATTACACAGATTGATTGTGAAGATGATAAACTTGATACACAACTCTATATCTCCTCAAAACCTGATAGTTTGCTGATATTAAAAATGCATGAATAATATCTTTCTATTGCTAAATACATAAATAAACATAATATAAAAACATTCATTTATTCATTAATTCATTTTCTTTTCGGCTTAGTCCCTTTATTAATCAGGGGTCACCACAGTGGAATGAACTTATCCAGCATATGTTTTACGCAGCGGATGCCCTTCTAGCTGCAACTCATCACTGGGAAACATCCATACACTCTCATTCACACACATAAACTACGGACAATTTAGCTTAGCCAATTCACTTATAGCGCATGTCTTTGGACTTGTGGGGGAAACCAGAGCACCCGGAGGAAACCCGAGCGAACACGGGGAGAACATGCAAACTCCACACAGAAATGCCAATCGACTCAGCCGAGGCTTGAACCAGCAACCTTCTTGCTGTGAGCCGACAGTGCTACCCACTGCGCCACCATGCCGCCCCAACATAAAAACATTCATTCATTCATTTTCTTTTCGGCTTAGTCCCTTTATTAATCTGGGGTCACCACAGCGGAATGAACTGCCAACTTATACAGCATATGTTTTACACAGCGGATGCCCTTCCAGCTGCAACCCATCTCTGGGAAACATCCACACACACACACACACACTACGGACAATTTAGCCTACCCAATTCACCTGTACCGCATGTCTTTGGACTTGTGGTGGAAACCCACGTAAACACGGGGAGAACATACAAACTCCACACAGAAATGCCAACTGACCCAGCCAAGGCTCGAACCAGCGACCTTCTTGCTGTGAGGCGATCGTGCTTCTTGCTGTGAGGCAATCGTGCTACTCACTGCGCCACAGTGCAGCCCAACATAAAAACATAAAACATTTAATTGTTAGACCAAAAACCTCACACAAAAACTTAGAATACTTTCTTGATGGATTACTACGGAAACTACGTCTAATGTTTAATGTGGAAAAGCTTTTTCCAGACTATTGCAGGGCATTATTATGTGTTTGCCCTGTAGGCTTAATTAGTAAACTTTAGCTGGTTCAAAATGCAGCTGCTAGAGTGCTTTCTAGAACTAAGAAATATCATCATATTAGTCAGCATTGCATTGGCTCCCTATTAAACATCTTAGAAAAAAATATTTTATTGACAACTTACAATGCCCTGAATGGCTTATCTCCCCAGTATTTGATTGAGCTCTTGGTGTATTACAGCTCCGCCCCTTACATCTACTATGTTCAATTAATTCTGGACAACTGATTATTGTTAGAATAACAAAACCTTCTTATTTCTGGCACCTAAACTCTGAAAAAAAGCCTTCATAGCACAGTTCTGGAGGCAGATACACTCTGTCAATTTAAATCTAGACTAAAGACACATCTCCTTGCACTAGCATACACATAACATGCTCGAGTGACGTCATTACTGCTACTACGGTTGCCTCGTTGTGTGTGTTTGTAGCTTCGCCGCGTAGAATTGAAATTTCCACTTTTTTATCATAAAACACATCACCATTCGCTAGTATTTGTACTTTCTACTAAGGGTGAACAAACTCTTAATACATTTATACAATCAAATCTACTTTATAACGTTCTGTCTCTCGAGCATCCGCCTGTGAGTTGTAGCTTTAGCCTGCTAGCACCGCCAGCCAGCTAAAGCTACTGACTTCCTCTACTTACTGTCTTTGCTCTTCACCCTGTACTATGTCGCTTGCGTGTTCATCCTTGTGTGCAGAA
>CAIGQW010022071.1:353301-369645 GCA_903798125.1 Danio choprae
TTTACAATAAGGTTCCATTAGTTAATGTTAGTTAATGTATTTACTAACATGAACAAATAATGAGCAATGAGCAATTTAACAATGTATTTAGTAATCTTTGCTAACATTAGTTAATGAAAATAAAGTTGTTCATTGTTAGTTGATGTTAACTCAGTGCATAAACTAATGTTACCAAGCACAACTCAGAATTTAAATAATGGCTCGGTATGTTTTTAATAAATGATAAATAAATGCTGTTCAAGTATTGGTCATCTTTACTTCATGATAGTAAATACATTACTAAAACCTGATTGTAACCTATGACCAGTTTTTCAGACCTTCACATCATACAATTTAGACCTGTTTTTACAAAACTTTAAGAATGTGTCATATATCACTGAAAATGGGAGCCTTGAATTACACAGTGAATTACAGAAAAAATACTTTAGCTATGTAGAGGGTCACATTTATTTAATTTAAAAATAGACGCTAAGCTCACCAAGGTTTACTCACGTTAACATTTATTATTGAATCTACTTAAATAAGGAAGAAAAAAAAATAAACATATGAAATGTCTCTGTCAGGGTTCTGCCAGTCTGGTCTTGTAAATTCATATTTTGGTGGCAGAGTCCGCACACTAGTCCTGTCTTGTCCTGTATGTTGTGCTCGGAGTTTTCTCAGGTCGAGCACTTGTTTTCTGTCATTGTGTCATTGTATGAGCGTCATCCTGGTTGCGCTCGGACCGTGCTTGAATTAAAACGGAGTGTTTTAATTTATCTTGTCTTGCATTCAGTCTTCTGTTGGTGTTGTGTTTAGCACGTGGTGCATGTTTACATGTGCCGCGTGCTTTATCTCATGTGGACACGCGGTTAATGAGTTCTCTTATTAGGTGCATGTTCTAGTCTCGTTTTGTGTGAGCACATGGCTTGTGTTGTTTCTTTGTGTCATGTGCTCTCCTGTCTATTGTGTAGTCCCACCCTCCTTGTTAACCCATTATTAGTTTATTATGTTCACCTGTCTTTGTGTTAATTATTTCTGCTTATATTCTCCTCATGTCTGCTGTCCTGTGCCAGTTCGTCGTCGTATCTTGCCTTGTCCTGTTGTGTGTTCCAGCCCTGATCCCTGCCAGCCTGCCCAGTCAAGTTTGTTTGTTTATTTGTTTTTGTTAATGCTTTCCCCCTCGGGGTAGTTTATTTCGCTGTTTATTTTATTTATATTATTTATTCATTCATTTTCTTTTCGGCTTAGTCCCTTTATTAATCTGGGGTTGCCACAGCGGAATGAACCGCCAACTTATCCAGCACATGTTCTACACAGCGGATGCCCTTCCAGTTGCAACCTATCACTGGGAAACAACCATACACACCTATTCACACTCATACACTACGGACAATTTAGCTTACCCAATTCACCTATAGCGCATGTCTTTGGACTGTGGGGGAAACCGGAGCACCCAGAGGAAACCCACGCAAACACGGGGAGAACATGCAAACTCCACACAGAAAGGCCAACTGACCCAGTATTTATATTATTAATAAATCTATTTTATTTCTGCACTTGGGTCCTCGCTCCCTTTCCCCACCCACTGAACGTGACAGTCTCTGGTTACGTATGTTACCACAGTTCCCCGAGAGGGAACGAGACACTGCGTCTGACCTGAACGCTAGGGGAACACCTCTTGTATACGCGTCTTGAAGCACATGTGAAATCAATCTACTGTAATTTAGCCGTGATGTCACCGAGCAAGCACACGCGGCAACGTGGACGTCAGACCAGAAAGTATAAAAGCCTGCACTGAACATTCAGTGTTAACTTCAAATTTGCTTGAAAGAAGTAACAGGCAGAAGAGAGTATGGTGGAAGATGCAGTATCTCGTTCCCTCTCGGGGAACTGTGGTTACATACATAACCTGAGACGTTTCTCTTCAGGGGGACTTCAACACTGCGTCTGACCAGAACGCTAGGGGAATGCAATACCCACTAGGCCAGACTCACTTCTGACTGTGAATGCACACTACACAGTTAGAACAGAGGACCTCGGAGAGGGGTCTAAATCTAGTTGATAGTGACACACGAATGTGTGTGGTGTCAACCATCCTGCCGCTAAACAAATGTCAGAAAGGGCTGAGCCCGAAATAGAGGCTTTGGAGGCTGCTACAGCCCTCGTAGAGTGGACCCTGATAAAATTAGGTGCGGTCTGTCCAACAGCCTGATAAGTAATTGAGATAGTCTCAACTATCCAATTGCTTATGGTCTGCTTATTTGCCGGACTCCCCTTCTTTGAGGGTCCAAAGCAGACCAGTAACTGCTCGCTCTTTCTTCATTGGGCAACTCTGTGGATATATGTATCCAGAACCCTAACTGGGCAGAGCAGATTCAGTTTCTCCTGGTCCGACGACTGAAACATGGGCGGATTAAAGGCTTGCAGCACAGCAGGTCTTGCCACATGAGTGGGAACCTTCAGCACATGCCCCGGTCTGGGGTAAAGTCTTTAGACATGCCTGGAGCAAACTCCAGAAATGAAGGTGCAACCGACAGAGCCTGGTGGTCACCAAACCTTTTTAGGGAAGAAATAGCTAACAAAAAAGCTGTTTTTAGTGTCAGAAATTTATCTGACATCTCCTGTAGTCGCTTAAATGGGGGAACAGAGATGCCCTCAAGGACCAGTGTTAAGTCCCATGTCAGTACTCTGCTTGGCATTCTCTGCACAAAGCTGAAAAGAGAGCCTATTTGAGTGCATAAAGCGTCCTTGTGGAGGAAGCCCTGGAGCTTAGTATTGTCTGAGCAACCTCGGTTGACAGTCCATACTCTATGAGGTGGGCCTCCTCAGAGGCCACACCCATAATTTCTACAGGTCGGGGCGAGGATGATCCCTTCCGCCTAGGAAAGAAGGTCCCTCCTGATGGGGATCTTCCATTGGAGACCCGCCAGCAGGACTGTGAGGTCTGAAAGCCAGATCCTTGTAGGCCAAAACTGGGCTACCAGCAATAACTGGACACCGTCTTGACGGACCTTCTCCCGGACTCCTGGGAGCAGAGCCACGTCTGCACCATGGCATCCAGTCCCAGTGGGAGAGAAAACCACAGTATGCAATGTCTGGTCTCTTGTGAAGCAAACAGGTCCACCTGTGCCCGAATCTCCCCCAAATGGTCTCCACCACCTCGGGGTGAAGTCTCCATTCCCCGGATCTCACCCCCTGTCTCGACAGGAGGTCTGCTCCCATGTTCAGATGGCCCGGAACATACATTGTTTTGACCGACAAAATTTTGTTCTGGGCCCACATGAGGATCTAATGTGCCAACCTGCATAGCAGTCGAGACCTTAGAGACCCCTGATGATTGATTTAAGCGACCACCGATGTGTTGTCCGTGCAGATTAGAACATGTTGGTCCCTTAAATCCGGGAGAAAGTGTTTTAAGGCCAGAAACACAGCCATCATCTCCAGGCAGTTTATGTGCCACAAACGATGATGTTCTCCCCACTGTCCCGCTGTGGGAAGCCCCCTCAGGGTTGCTCCCCAGCCCTTGAGAGAAGCATCTGAAGCATAAGCATGACGCGATGACAGACAGGCAGGAACCAGGGCTTTTTCCACATACTTAAGGCTCAAAGGCAGCGCGAGACCTTGATCATGCAGAAAGGATCAAGGTGCCACCACTGCAGGGGTCTAATTTACAGCAGACCAAATGGAATCACGCTGGCTGCTGCTGCCATGAAGCCCAACAGTCTCTGAAACAGTTTTACAGTGATGAACTGGCCTAGTTTGACTCTGTGTACGGCTGACTGAATCGAAGTGATTAGTGGCAAGGGCCGGACGTGCTTGCATCATCATGGAGTCCCCTAGCACACCTAAAAAAGTGGTTGTCCGGGCTGGAACAAGCACACTTTTTGCGGTGTTCAGCCAAAACCCCAGCCTTATGATATGTGTGAAATTGACATCTCGATGACAAACTGCCATATCGTGAGACTGAGCTAGAATTAGCCAATCGTTTATGTAATTTAGGATACGTATACCCTGCATACAAAGTTGAGCTAGTGCCGCTTCGACTATTTTGGTGAAGGTTCGAGGTGAGAGAGCTAGGCCAAATGGAAGAATCTGATATTGGAACGCTTCGCCCCCGAAAGCAAACCTCAGGTACTTCTTGTGTTGGGGAAGGAGGGATATATGGAAGTATGCGTCTTTCAGGTCTATTGTGACAAACCAGTCCTTGGACTGAATTTGTGACACCACGTTTTTGATGGTTAACATCCTGAACCTGAGGGCCCCGACGGAACGATTTAGATTTTTCCGATCTAATATGGGACGCAGTCCCCCTTCCTTTTTGAGAACAATGAAATATCGGCTGTAAAACCCAGACTCTCTGTCGAGTGGGAGAACACGCTCTATTGCGCCTTTTCGTAAGAGAGCGAGTACTTGCTGTTCCATTACCAGAGCCTGTTCTGGCTTCACTACAGTGTGTGTAACATGTGGGGCATGCACAAAACTGTATTTTGTAGCCGTGTTCCACAGTGAACAGGACCCACTGAGAGACCATTGGCAGGCGTTTCCACACTACCAAAAAATGTGCTAGGGGTACCAGCCTCTCGAGACTGGCCTCTGGATGCTCTTGGACCCTCCGAAGAGTTGGTGAGGCCCCCAATGCCCTCAGACACTGAGGAACACCCACCCTGAGAGGCGCAGAACCCCCCACCACCATAAGTGGTGAGGTGGTCTGCCCCCTCCTCAATGGACCCTGGCTCAGGAAGGGCACCGAATGGTGCTCTCACTGTCCAGGGGTGCCCCTGGGAAACCTGACTCCCAACACGGCAGGACTTCCTCTTATCCTTCAACTTCAAGGAAGACTCAGGCTCAGGTATCAAACCTGTCAACAGCACACGACATCACCTCCACTAATTCCTTGGGTGGCAAATCCCCCGCTCCTCTTTGTCTGTATTGCGGCGTGTCCATTTCCTCGGAAACAGAGGACGCTGCCCTCCCACGAGAGGCAGAAGAAGCCTCGAAGCGGGCTTCTGACACTCCCGAGGGAGGATTAGATCTCCCAGAATGAGGCAGAGAAAAGGACAGCGTCCATCTCTATCTCGTCTGCCAGATCTAACTGCGATCCCCACAATCTAAACCGACACTAAGCCTCAGCATGAGCGCGACCTGAACCGCGAGGAGCGAGAACCGCTGGATTTTTTACATTAGATTGATTTTACATGTGCTTCAAGACGCGAATAAAAGAGGTTTATTTCACATTTATTCTGAATATTATGTGCAAAAATCAGCAGCCTATAATACACTTACATGAGGATATTTTACTTATGGTTTTACCATGGCAAAAGCAAATAGAATTTTAAACAATAATAAAATAAGAACAAATTAGTGTGCTTTGCTAAATCTTCACATTCACTTTAGAAAAAACTCAGTGTGTAAGGATATTTTAACAGATTTGTGTATTAATGTAGTATTTGTGCACTATATTAGAGATATATTTGTGTGGCACAAAAGGAAAATAATGCCTAACTGCCGAATTGAGGTCACGTCTTGCATGTAAATGGTTTAAAAATCATATAATTGTTTTTATAATTACTTTTTAGGGTAGGGTTTTTAGCTATATGTCAGCACACTTAACCACTAGGCTATTGGCACCAACAAAATCACATTAATTAACTCATTAAATTGACTTATGTTGTTTTTCAGTACTTCTTCTGTATTCAAGTGAATCTTTCCTTAAGTACCAATATTTGTCCTTAAGAAGATATTTGTATTACTCATTCCACCATTGGTTTTCCTTTAATGCCTGGGCACACTTATCTGTTATTTTTTTCTTTCATTAAAATTTTTGAGTACAATTTATATTTAATATTTACAAAATAATTTCATTACTTGAAGCAAGATCAACAGTTTATGCAAAATGTAAGTTAAAATTAACATAATAAAAAAATCACAATACATTTTCCACATTAGGGAATCTAATGAATAAAACTGCCATTATGCTTTAATAAATATGTTGCACCCTGCACACTGCCATATTTGCTATCTGCAATGCATTTCATCTTGAATGAATAGTAGCCAAATGAAAATATAGGAAAAGAAAAGAAGAAAATGTCCATAGTTCTTTTGGACGACAGCTGATCTGTCCATCTACCGTGTATTGTTGTAAATGTCAGGTCTTAAAGGAGCTGCTACAGCAGACATCAGGTCTCCTGGGAGCTGTGGAGTGTGTGATATTTCACACTCCACTCTTGAGCAGATGAGAGGTACCTGTGGACATCTACTCAGGAGAAAGCAGATTCACATAAAATCCTCGCATCTTCAGTTATCTAGGAGTTCAGCTCAATCACTCTTACAAAGGCCTCTGCGCTCTTTCAGTCTGTGGCTGAGGATTTACCAGGAAATTGTCTAGTGTACAAAACTGAATAGAAACTTCAGCTAAACATTTAGCTTATTTTGTAAAGCGACTAACACTTAAACATGACTAAATGTACACGCTTTTATCTTGTATAAATTATATAATGTTGCAGTATGGTTTCATGTTTTGCCACACATACTATATGAACAGTTTGCTAAATTTCAACTAGTTGCATATGTACAGTATACTGAGCACTGAACATGCACTAGTACATGCCCTCAATAAACCAGAACGTGTAAACATAATATCATTTATAGATCATCTCAACCCGTATTGCAATTTTTAGTCCAGTGGTCTTCTCCATTTATCATCCATGTGATAATACTGCCTTTTATGAAAACACTTTTGCTCAGCTTTCCTGAAGGGTGAAATCATTTGTTAGCTCTAGTTTGCGTTTTGAAGAGCACATTAATCATTAGGGACAGTTGGACTATATGTAAATTAATGGCATAGTGGTGTTAAAACTTTGACAAATTGCAGTTTCCTCTTTTTCATGAACAAAAAGAAAGCCCTCTGTTATTTTAATGACCCTAAAAAAATCCAGAAGCTCATGGTTACATGTCCACCCTTTAGCAGAGCAGGTCCTCCCTTAGGAACGTCATTAGGAGAATCAGTCAATACAGCCCATTTGGAAAGTAGTACGGTGGAGAGTATGATAAAAAGAGAGGGAAACGATAAAAGAGGGAAATAGTTAAGTCATAGAACTATATATATATATATATATATATATATATATATATTCATTTCTTGGATGCACTTAATTTTGGAATCTACTGATATACTGTACTACTCTGAATCTACATCTCTGAAGTGGTTAAGTATAAAATATAGTTAGTTTTGTGGGATATAAAACAGCAATTTTTCTTTATTATCTCTTTTTCCCCGGAGAGAAAATGTTTAACTGAGGTCATAGTTAAGTATTATAATGTATATAAAATAAATGCTATATCAAAAGACAGGCTTTTCACTGATTTACTTGGCATATGTATGATGTTTATTAAAATACTGTTGTTCGATAAATGATATTTTATATAAATAACAGCACTTATTAATATTAAACACTATTTCATAAAAAAGTATTGCTAAGCAGAATGTGTTTGTAGGGCTGATTGAAAGTTTACGGTTCATTGTTCCACCATAAGAATGTGATAGAGACTGACTTATGTGTCGTTTGTAAAGGTCTTTATACTGAAATGGAGAAAAAAAACCCACTGTTTTCTGGAAAATCCCCTTCAATGTCCTCAGCGGACCTACAAACTAATGCTTTATTAAGATGAGTCTGATCTAAAGATGAGTTTAAAAAATTAATACATAGATTAATGCATTCTCTCAGTCAATATCTTTTTCATATTATTTCAGTTCAGTTGTATATGGTAGTCATTTTTTTTTCAGTTTGCTTTATTTTAGCATTTAAGGGGTTAATATTTTTGAATTACTGAATGCAGTAGAGTAATAAAGAAGGAATTATGTTGAGTTGTCGATTGTGTTTTACCCCAGTGATGCTATTTTATGTTGAGAGTTGGATCTGAGAAAATCTCTGAAAAGTGCTGCACGGTGGCGCAGTGGGTAGCACGATCGCCTCACAGCAAAAAGGTCGCTGGTTCGAGCCTCGGCTGGGTCAGTTGTCATTTCTGTGTGGAGTTTGCATTTTCTCCCCGTGTTCGCGTGGGTTTCCTCCGGGTGCTCCGGTTTCCCCCACAAGTCCAAAGACATGCGGTATAGGTGAATTGGGTAAGCTAAATTGTCCGTAGTGTATGAGTGTGAATGAGTGTGTATCGATGTTTCCCAGTGATGGGTTGCAGCTGGAAGAGCTTCCGCTGCATAAAACATATGCTGGATAAGTTGGCGGTTTATTCTGCTGTGGCGACCCCAGATTAATAAAGGGACTAAGCCGAAAAGAAAATGAATGAATGAATGAAAATCTCTGACAACATATACATTTTGTTAAACCTGAGTCTGCTTAGTCACATTATTATTAATCATATTAATTACAATATAATTTACAAGAAAAAAAAACACAAAAGAATTCGAAGACATATTTTGAACATATTATTTGCCATGGTATAGAGTTTCACAGCAGTTGTAGTACCACTAATAAGACACTCTACCCACTCTTCCTCTGCAAGAAACCATATGGTAAAAAGGCAAGAAATATCACAAATTAACTACAAGACACACCTGTGAACTGAAAACCATTCCAGGCAAGTCGTGAAGCAATATTCCTTCTTTTTGTTCACCTATCTGTTTTTATGACAACCCCCTAGTACAAAGCAAAACTGATGTATATGTAATGCTTGCATTTGCATGTATGCTTTGAATGAGTATACTGTATACTGTAAAATACCATAGCATTGGTATTTGGTAAGAAATGACATATAAACATATGCCCTGGATTGTGTGAATACCCTCTGTTTGAAATCTCTGATGTAGAGGACTAAATATTCTGAACTAAAGAGTTGACACAAATTGCTCTGTGTATCTGTGAATATTAGCGATGTTGGGCATAAAATCAATAAGGAAAGGTATGACAGCTAAACTGTGTCAGTGGATTTAAATAGCTCTGCCAACACTGTGCTCATATTATCATTTAGTTGTCTTTACATTTTATTCTCTCAGATAGTCAGGATTTTAGAAAACGGCTTGTTTTTATGGCTAGTTTGTAACCAATATGGTACCTTAGTTATGGTGTTTATTCATTTATACATTTTTCTTCGGCTTAGTTCCTGATTTTGTAGTTGGTGAAATGAACTGCCACCTACTCTGGCATATGTTTTACACAGCCACAACCGTCCACCCACAACCCAGCAACGTGCTGGAAAACACCCATACACTCTCTCATTCACACACACACACTACGGCCAATTCCGTTCCTCCAATTTATCTAATACCACATGTCTTTGGACTGTGGGGGGAAACCAGAGCAACGCGGGGAAAATATGTAAATGCCAACTGGCCCAGCCAAACCAGTCAAACCACTAACCTTCTTGCAGTGAAGCGACAGTGCTAACCACTAAGCCCATGTGCCGCCCTATAGAATATAATATTTTATATTCATAAAATAAACAAATAAATAAAATAAAAAATTCAGGTAACACATGTCTTTAAAGGAGTCATGAGAAATCAAAATTTCCTCTCATGTCAGGTGATTTATGCACCATTAAAATACTTTTTAAGCCTCATAACTGTAGTCATAGTATGTCACACTCTTCACAAGCAAAATGTTTGAAGGGTCATCGTAAAATGAAAAAAGAGCCTATGATTTAAACAAATGAAAACTGCAGGATGTTTGAAGCTCAAGTCATCCAGATGTTTCTACAACTTCATTGAAATCCAACTATGGTAAATTCAGCTGACAGACATGATTTGGAAAGGCAAATGCCACTTGTCCATATAAGGTCCCACAGTTAAAAGTGCATGTCTGAGGACAAACCAAGCCCAAAACAAGTCCAGGAAATGGTCTGTGAACCTCATGTAGACCCTACTGTAGACAATAATGTATTGAGGCACAGATCTGTAGAACGGAACAGAAAAAAAAAATGCAGCATTGAAGATCCAAAATGAGCACAGTGGCATCCGTTTATCAACTATAAGTAAAAGAAGTTTGGAACCAGGGGGAGAAGTGCCTTAGTCACGGAGGAGACCATTAACCATTTTGCTTTAGTGACCATTCTGCTTTAGTGTTTTTCTGTGGGGAGAGGAGAACATTTCAATTAAACAATCATCTTTGCAGCACACCACCAATCATGCCTGTATGGTAGTGTGGTCAGGCAGAAGCAACTCCTCAGTAAAAGGCACATGACATCCCACCTGGTGTTCGAAGTTACTTTCAGACCATAGAAACACATTTTTTTGGTCTGATGAAATTCGTGACATGTGGCCAAGTATGGTGACCAATACCTGGAATTTGTGCTCTGCATTTAACCTTTCCGAGTGCACAACACTGTGAACACACACCCGGAGCAGTGGTCAGAGCACTGGTTATTCATTCTTCTATGGTATCTTTGGATTATAAGTCCAACTCTTTGACCATTTGACCATGCAGTGGGGATGTTTTCAGTACCAGAAAATGTGGCCCAACCAAAGCCTAGACCGAAACATCCATAACCCGACATATATCTCTGGAGAGATCTATGTCCAAGATCCATACTTGGGTGTTAAAAAGGGGCTACCAACACCCGATACTACCTGATTTTAGCTTGTAAGAATACAGGAAATGAACTGCAACCCATTGGTACTTGTGGACTTGTGGGTCTTCATCTTCTGCTTATTTCTCTTATTTCTCTGGTGTCAGCAGTAGAATATACCTAGGGTAACCATATGCACTATTTCTTTTGTGCTAGACAGGATTTCGATATTGCCTAAAATATCCAGGTTTTGGCCATTTCACTATACTGATCATTGTATGATATCTGTAAGAGACATAGAAAGCAGATGGGTTCTTATACTTTCAAATCACTCTGGTGGTATTTTGATGCCATACACATATCAGTCTGTAGTGCCACTTTTAGTGAACAAGCACATCTAAAATGTAGATCTCACCATCTCACGCACCACAATTGGGCAATTATTTACCATGCCTGCATGTTATTTGTCAAACTACTTTTGAATCATTACCTTCAGCAGGTATGGAAACAGGAAAACAAAGTCAATTAAAGCCTCAAGCAGCATTGAAAGGTCCTTCACAACCAGGCTCATCTGTGGAACCAGCAGGCTCATGACCGTTGAATGACAGAGAACAGTAGTCAATGAGCATTCAATCAGTAAATAAAGCAGCACTATGTCACTGATATAATGCCAAAATATATTTGCCAGAAGGTAATGCTATAACTGTACCTGAGTATTTTGTAAATGACTTCATGCCTTTATTAAACAACAATGAGGCTTGCTGCTCATTCCACCACCACCACACAGTCACTGCTCAAAATGGCCACTGACAATCTACAAGCTCTTAAGAAGGCTGCTGCCAATCTGCAAACTCACAAAATGGCCGCAGCTAGTTCGCAAGCTCACAAGATGGTCAGTGCTAAATTGCCACTAACTCAGAAGATGGTTTCCTGTTCTAAGTCTAGTCCTGCCAGATCCTCCCCAATCCCCCGAATGGCAGGCACCAGTTCTTTCTGAATTCCTTGAATGACGGGTACCGGATCCTCCAAAATCCCCTTATTGGCAGGCACCAGATCCTCCCGAATCCCTCAAATGGCAGGCACCAGATCCTCCCGAGTCCCACGAATGTCCAAAGCCACCACCCGAGTCCCACGAATGGCCAGAGCTGCCACCCGAGTCCCACAAATGGCTACCAGAGCCATGTGACAAGAGCCCCACTCTCCAGGCCTTTCACAGCTGCATTGTTGAGTCTTGTTTGTCTGTAAAATTACAAAGCATACCCTAGTCTAGCCTTGCCGTGGTTCCTTATCCTTGTTTTGTTCTTTGTTTATCCTGTTTGCCGCCTGCATCAGAATTTAACATCATAAAAAGCGTAAGAGGAATCTTAGAAATAGTCAGAGTTCCAGGAAGAACAAGAAGCTCCTTTTAGCCAAACTGAGCAGCAGGCGAGAATCTTTGCTGAAAGGTCCTTCAAGCATTGTGAGATCCTTGTAGTTACTGTTAGATTATCTGGTTGAAATGAGAGATAGAGTTGTGTTGACAACATAACAATTGTATGAAAAGACATGTTTTCAAATGATGGAACTCATGGAAGTGAATTGGTGTAAATCGAGAATAAAAGTGGTCCAAAAATGAATCACTGTGAAACCTCTCTGACCAGGTAGTTAGACAACTTCCTCCTTCAGACAACCCTAAAATAATAGCCAGTGAGATAAGACTCCACCCACCATAGGGAAGTTCCAGTAATGCATATTGTGGAGAGGGTGAATAGGAGAGTCTGATTATTCATCATATGGATGCCCGCTTTAACAATTCGCTAATATTAGTAGATTATAAGATAGTAATTACTGATAGTGGAATTGCCACTTTTTTAAGCCTGACAGGTTGTGTTGTAAAAAAATAAAAAAGAAACCTGGTTGAAGGCCACTCTTTGCACTGTTTTGTCTCTTAAAGGGAAAAGTGAGACTGTTGTCTCTCTTTGTTCAACAAAGTTTTCTTTAGCAGTCAGGTTACATAAACCTGCTTGAAAGTGGTGGAA
Source organism: Danio choprae (assembly GCA_903798125.1). Lineage (NCBI taxonomy): Eukaryota > Metazoa > Chordata > Actinopteri > Cypriniformes > Danionidae > Danio > Danio choprae. The sequence goes on from CAIGQW010022071.1 coordinate 365,814, forward strand.
ATGCCAGTACAGAGAGTGTTGATGATGTAAAACACTGCTGGTAAAATCAGTGGAATCATGTCTAGTAGAATGTGAGAGGAAATGGGGTCTAGGGAACTAGTTGTAGGCCTACCTGAGAGGAAAAGTTTGGAAACTTCTGCCTCTGTAAGGGGGAGAAGAATGAACATGTTTTCTCTGCTGTATAGTGGATTTTGGTTGTTGAATGTACAAAGCGAAGAATTGACCACTGATGGCCTTAGACATGTTAGTGAAAAAAATAGCAAAATCATAAGCTGATAAGGAGGTGATGGGAGGTGGAGGTGGAGGACAAGGATTGAATTAAATGTCCTGAAGAGCCTGTGGGTGTCTGAAGTGCTGTTTATTTTAATAGTAATTGGTTTCAGCAGGAATATAATAAAGATGCAGCAAAAGAACTGCTCAGGTCATCTGGATATTTGCATCTGCACCATTTTCTGTCTGTTGCACTGAGTGTGGTCTGGTGTTCATAAAGAACATCCCAAAGATAGGTGGTGAGAGAACAGATCTTGTCTAGACAAGTTTTAAATGTAGAACTATTTGCATCTGGGAGAACTGAGCAAGTGAGGGAAGAGAAGATGATACAACTGAAGAAAAGCAGGTAGATTATGTTAAAATGAGACTGAGAGAGGGCTGGGTTGTATGCATAAATTAAAACAGAACATACAGTTGATAAAGAAATAGTTTGAGATGTTTAAACTTTACTGCAGTATTATCAGAGATACAATAAATTGTTATTGTTATTTAAAAATTATTGCAGAGTTGCAATAAATTAGCTCCAATTGATTGCCTAATTTATGTGTACTTGTAGTGGTAAGCAACTGGAGATCAAATGAGGCTAGGAGAGAGTGGACATTTGTTGCAGAAGGTTTCTCCAGGTGGATGTTAAAGTCACCAAAAACTACAAGTGGGTCATCATCCTCAGAGAATGAGGTCAATTGGCTGTCCAACCCAGCAGCCAGCTGATCAGAATTAGACCGATTAGATAACCAGAATATTTAATGAGAGAGTTTAATGAGGGATGCTATATTTACTGCATGAAATTCAAAAGAAGTATTATACCTTGAATCAGTAAAACAGTAAGAATATTCAGTATTGTGAATTAAAAAAAACTGTACTTCACCCCTTTAAAATGTATAGTGGGTGTGAGAATAGGAGTAATTGTTGGATAAGTAAATCAGTAAATCAGTAAATATGTTTTACATTTTTGGGACATGCTTTGTGCAAAATTGTTGCTAAAGATTGTTAATGTTTGAGAAGTCAGTGAAGTGTCAGAGTGTCAGAAGTTGAATGGCAACTGGCAAGCTGTTTACGAGAGGCAGGAAGCCTAGAGCGGGGATTCATACACCAACTGCAGCTTTTGCCAAGGAGGATGTGACCTGGGCGTCTGCTGAGTCTATGGAGGCAGAAGTAGAGGAGGATCTCCGTCCCGTTCAATCTAATTCCACATGACCGCAAGTCACAAAACCTGTCTCTTCTCCTAAAGTGACGACTTCAGCAACTGGAGGTAGGATGAATGCATTAATACAGGAGTTCCTTAATGCACAACCATTACCTGATAGAGTTACAGAGCTTCAAAGAGGCAATTCTGCAAGCTGCTCGGCCTGCTGAGGGGTCAAGTGATGCTGAAAGTCCATGACTAGGGTTGTCAACTCCAACATTGCAACAACGCCCATCTTACCAGAGCTGAGATATAGCAGACCTGAGATATAGCAGCCAGCCGATTTTGCAAGCAGACCTAAAGTTGCCAGTCTTCCTGCAGGCAGAGGACATAGAGAACTTCTTGTGCCGGTTTGAGCAACTAGACAAAACCTGGAGGTAGCCAGAGGAGGAGTGGAGCTTCCCACTATTGACTGGGTAGGCACTGGAGGTGTTGGATGTTCATTCGAAAGAGCTAATTGGTGAGTCGATTGTCTTGGAATAGTTACTCCGGATCCTACCACATAAAGTGCATGTGTGGGTAAAGAAACATGAACGAACGACAGGACTTGAGGCTGTGAAACTGCAGTTGCAGTCAGCATTCTCAACTATTCTCAAGTTACTGTTAAAAACTCTGTCAGTTAACCTGGCGAACGAGCGAGCTACTGTGGTGTCATGAGCAATTTTGTGACTAGTTTGTGAAAATTTTGTGTGGTTGTACATATTTATAATTTTTGTTTGTTTGCTGCATATTTGTTCATTTATTTTTGGTTATTTTGTTATTTTGATGGGTTTTGGGCTATTGTTGGTTTTCACTCTTGTACACTGTATTAGAATGAGAACTGTACGTTGTGACACACTACCCAATGCCAAATTAGCATCAACATGGATACCATCCAATCAACACCACACTCCTGCCGGTCGACAACAGCTGAAACAAATGAGGACTGCCCTTTTTAAGCAGAGACAATGGAAGAGGTAGTTGAGCTTTGACTCCCTTGTGAGAAAGACTAATGCTTGTTTGATGCTTCACACAGATATTATATAAGCAGCTGACAACCGGCAACCCCCTTTGCACTCACTGGAAGGAGCACTTACCACTTGGCACAGAAGCACCTTCACAGCACTTCGGGGTTTCGACTGCTCGCCACTAGAGTATTCAACATTACTCAAAATTTTGTCAATATACAATCTCTGGGGATTATTGTTCACTTTTACATCTTGTGTCCATATTTTCATTCTCCCATGTGACATCTGGTGGAGAATGCAGACATAATGAATGAAAATACGACACTCTAAACAACTCACAGGTATTTCGACTCACCAGCAGATGTTCGCCAAGCAGCAAGCTCTCAGGCAAGAGAGGACTGAGCAGATGGTCAAGCGGCCATCACCCTTCCCGAACCGTGGTCAGTAGCCCAGCAGTATTTCACCAAACTCAGTGACCTGGATGAAATAGAAGCCTACCTTCATACCTTTGAGGTAATCGCCACCAGAGAGAGCTGGGACAAGGGAGAGTGGGCACATGTGCTGGCATCTTTCCTCTTAGGAGAAGCTCAAAGAGCATATTATTATTATTAGGTGCAGCTGGTAAAGGTGCAGAAGGTTAACTGGAACCCTGAAGTGTAGAAGGCCTTTACGACTCTGAAGCTGGTGTTGTCATCCTCCTTTGTTCTCCACACCCCAGACTTTGGCTGCTCCTTCATCCTGCAGAGTGATGCTTCTGTCACCGGCCTGGCTGCTGTTCTGTCACAGCTGAGGGGAGAAGAGGAGTACCCTGTCGTCTACATCAGTTGGAAGCTATCTCAGGCTGAATCCAGATACACAGCCATAGAGAAGTAAGCTCTGGCCATCAAATGGGCAGCTGTGTTATTACCTGCTGGGGAGAAAGTTTATTTTGATGACAGACCACTTCACTGTGCACCACTTCAGTGGATGTCCCGAGCTGAGGACATGAATGCCAGGGTCACTTGATGGTTCCTCATGCTCCAGGACTTCCATTTTAATGTGAAACATTGGGTCAGAGCTTCCAATACCAACGCTGACAGTCTGTCCAGAATATGGTCAGGATGGGCACGTTTATTAGTAAAACACCCCACCCCCTACCCATACTGTCTCCATTTTTCTTTTAAAGAAGGACTCACGGTACCAGGACTTTATTTAGGGGGACTGTGAAGCGCTATCCAATGCCGGACCAACATCGCCCTGGATACCATTCAATCAACACCACCACACACCTGTCAGTCGTCAGCAGCTGAACCTAATGAGGACTGCCCTGTATAAACAGAGACAAAGGAAGAGGTAATTGAGCTTCGACTCCCTTGTGAGAAAGACATGTTGCTTGTTTGTTGCTTCACACAGATACAAGCAACTGACCATTATCTGTGGTGTAATATAT
>CAIGQW010022071.1:370045-419749 GCA_903798125.1 Danio choprae
TCAATCAATCAATCAATCAATCAATCAATCAATCAATCAATCAATCATCAATCAATCAATCAATCAATCAATCATCAATCAATCAATCAACAAAATCAATCAATTAATCAATCAATAAATCAATAAATCAAGCACTCAATCAATCAACCAATCAATCAGTAAAATACAGACAGGCAGACATTAGTAATTGTTACATTAATTTGGCCTGAAGCTAACATGTTGGACCAAGAAAGTAGTTTTTGGAATCACAGTGTTTAGACCTTTGAGGAACTATGAGAGGGTTACTGTTGTTTTCTGTTTTATAGATGCAATTATTTTGCATAAAAATGCACACTTCACACTTAATTAAATTTTATGTTAATAATAATAATAATTAAGAATAGTTTACAAATATATATTATTATTATTATTATTATTATTATTATTATTATTATTATTATTATAAATTATTATTGGATTGATAAATAATAATAATAATAATAATAATAATAATAATAATAATAATAATTATTATTATTATTATTATTATTATTATTATTATTATTGTTATTATTATTATTATTATTAATGATCCATTTGTCATCTTCTATTAGTATGTAAATCACTCCTGAAGAACTCAAACATCTAGGAGACGTCTATGCTTCTGTGGTGAATTACAGCTTCTTGAGCAATGTTGATTTTGTCAGGCAATGTGTCCATAGCAAGTACCGTTTTAGTCATTCCCCAATTAGTTATCTAACTGCTCTTTGTATAATTGAAATGTGCAACTGTATACCGAGGCATACCACAGCTCTTTTTATATTCCAAACGAAAGGAAACGACAGTCAACAGCACCCCTCTGTCATGCACTGTGGATTGGCCATCTGCAAGTAAACACTTCAACAGGTCAAAAACACATGAAACAACATCAGCGCTCACTGCCTCTCCTACCCTGGTATGGCATGTCCCCTGAGCCATGCATTAAAGACTCTCATCTTTGAGCATGGCTGTCAGACGTCAGCCCACCTTTCCACACATCTCTGCAGACATCTCCCTACAATTGTTTTCCAGGCTCTGGCAAAGCCATACAGCCTGGCAGGGAAGAGAATATAATAACTAACCTCTCTGTGATGGAATGAGATGAGACTGCTTGATATGGATCCAATGCATAAGCTGTATGCATATTGGGCCTATCCTTCAGGGCCTGCATATCATTGCCTGAGGTAGACAGCTATACATACACATTTGACATTTCAGAGTATGCAGTGTTCCCTCGATAAAGGTACTGTAACTGGGACACAACATTTATGGGAAGCGACAGGAATTGTAAACAAATGAATCCTGTTATTGTCTGTGGAACTGTAAAATAGGGAATTCCCTTTATCACATGAATTTCGTTTAGAAACTGACATTAGCAGATTACAGGTATACCCACAGAGCAGATGCCAAAAGGAACTAGATTTTACATGTACACATAATTTGTTCCAAGCTCTTATATTTTATGTGGGAAATCCTTATACTGTAGCACCTAGAGAAAGCCATTTGTTAGTTTCTCAAATGGCTGTTGCTCAGTTGACACATGCTCCCCTTGCTGCTATCTTTGCTTTGGGCATTTTAGACATTTCTCAGCAAGTGACCTGAGTTTTGAACAGCATGGGATTAATCACTCTGGAGCCAAAGGAAAGCTAGGTTGCTTGTTTTAAATATGTTACTTAGTGTCTATTCAGTGCAGATAGCCCACCCTGCTGGGAAAGGCTATTTGCATTGACTCTGCCCAGCAACAAACAGTCAAAATGGCAAAGAACGTCTCTCACCACAACAGCAGTGGTGTAAAGAGTAAGCTGTGCAGAAGTGGAAACTTTTGATGCGATTGACAAGTTTAAAGCCACATTTTTTCTCATTACATAGCAGATATCAAATGCATTTTTTTAAATAAAAATTGATAAGGTGTTGAAAAATTGTAAATAAAACATCAAATGAGTATTTGATAAGAAAGTGTATATGGTATAAAGAAGGCTTTATTGACCCAAAAAGCAGCCATTTGATAAATATTCTCATTTACACCCAGTTTGGTATTACTGCATACTGTTTTATAATTTAGCCTTAATAATGAGATACAAATGCAAGAATGCAATTTACTACACCTGTTCAAACTGTAGTTCGGACAAATGATCATTATGATGGGGAAAAACTGTACATTTCTAGTCAAACCATGCTTCTGTAATCTTATACCAATAATAGAAATAAGCACAGTTATAATAGCTAAATATGTGAGAGAGAGAGAGAGAGAGAGAGAGAGAGAGAGAGAGAGAGAGAGAGAGAGAGAGAGAGAGAGAGAGAGAGAGAGAGGCTCAAGCAAGAGCCAGACAGAAAGAGCAGAGAAGAAAAAGACCCAGAGCAAAAGTTACAATCTAATTTTGTCTCTTCCTTGACCATGTGACCAAACCCCGAGTACTGACACATTCAAACTGACCAATAAGAGCTTCATCAATATGTAACCACACTGTAAAACCTCCGAAAACCACACACATCTCAACCAGAACCTGATTTTTAAAAAATCTGTATGGGATTTATTTTATTTAAAAAAAAATTTGTGTGAAAAAGGCATTATTTGCAATAATAACAAATGCATATAATAATTTTCATCCATTCACAAATATCTGCTGGCTGTCTGCCACATTAAAAATGAAATAATAATAAAAAAAATTTAAATACAATATAAACACACACATGACATCACACTGCGTTGTGCCAAACAATGCCCCTTTAGCTGTTCTAAAAGACTGTGAATCATGGAATTTTAGGGCACGTTGCTGTAACTTATTATTATTAACAAGCTAACTTGTTATTATCACATTAAAAACATTAATTAAATAACATTGTTAATAATAATAAACAATTATTTTAACACCTGTTAATACCCTTAATTATTATTATTATTATTATTATTATTATTATTATTATTATATTGAAAGTCCACAGTACGGACACTGACACAATATGAGTCAAAGGAGAGGGGATGTTAATCAGTACTGGTTTGAAATGAGCATCATCTCACTCCCAGTGAGAGCCCTACCAGTGAGAGCATTTGGGGTGGGCGTACGATTTCTAAAGTGCTCACATGCACCGAAACAGAAAAATAAAATATACCAAACTCTTATTTAGCGCATTAAAGCCTGAAATACTCACTGAAAAGCTATTTGTAACCACTGCAAAGTTGAACTTTCTTATCAACAGAGTAATTCGAGTCTGAAGTATCACTTAATTAAGGGTTTTTCAATTCCAGTTCTCGTGCTTCACAGCACTTTTCATTTTGTATGTTTCTCTTATCACTTCAGATATTTGTTCTAATTCAAACATAAGTTCCCTGCGAAGTGGACTCCAGAGGAGCAATTCCAGTTTGAGGGGAGAGTATATGTTTCATTTAAATGACTTTTTAACATGCAAAATGTGATTTTAAATTTTGTTTATTTGCAGAGGTAATATTATTTCACACTTGTCAGCTGTGTGTGAAGATGTTGTGAAATTAAAGGCAAACATGGATTGAATGAAGCAGATGAATCCAAAAGGACATAAACACTGGAATGTTTCTTTCCAGTGTACTTTTCAATGAATTGACAGGGACACAAGATGAATGGGAACACCATAAGAACAGGAAGATGACGAGGAACAGAAAACAAGATCTGAGTCCAATTGTAAGTATTTACAAGGAAATTAGTGATCTGGGTTAAGTGTCCTTAAACACACTAGATCAGACTAGGGCCCAGTTCCATTTCTAGCCCTTAGCCCAACCCCTTCCCCTCTGTTTTGCACATTCATGTGAATTGGGGTGTCTCGATTCTTTATTGGTTGGAGCTGTGTAGGAAGAGGGCAATGCCAGGTAACCTTTCAAGCAACGTTTTTTTCGGAACCACACTATAAATTAAGTGGCTTGAGAAATTTTCCAGAATACACCAGCTAAAGTGGCAACATGACTGATACTAAGCGAGCAAGGCGATGTTAGTATTTTTTTTTTACTACAAACAAGAATGACGTGCGGGTGTATTAGTGGTGCACATTTCTTAAGGAAAATATTTTCATCTCTACCCGTTCAAGGCCAAGGGGTAGATTCAGAATAGATTAGGAATTTTGTTGTCGTGTGTGTGGGGGTGTGCGTGCATGTCTGTGCCTGTTGCTTATGTATGTGGGGGTGATTCATCTCAAGTGAAGGTGATCAAAAGTCGAAGAAGGGGTGGTGCCTGGTCAATGTGTGACAGTACTCCATTCTCTTAACTGCCCCTAAGGCAGTGCTTCTCAATTCCAGTCATTGCGCCCTTCCCTGCACATTTTGGATGTTTTCCTAACTTAACACAGCTGATTCAGATTATCAACTCATTAACAGAGAGATACATTAACTGATCCTTGTGTGTCAAATAAGAGGACATTAATTCAAGGATATAGCCTTCCCAGTCCACCAGATACTCTAGTTTGCCACCCTGGCACTACGCGTCCAGGATGATATTGATTGAGAATACTCCCTCTTCAGCTTCCACAGCAGAAAAGAGAGGCAAGTCAGCAGTGCCAGACTCTGTGGAGGAGAGAGAGAGGAGTGATAAGGCTTTAACAGTAAAATTTGGAAAATTGGGGGAATGAGATATGTGTTAGGAACTATGAGTTAGAAGGGGATGAATTTTAATTCCTTGGTGACGTCAAATGAGCCAATGTACATGGGACTCAATACAAAGAGCAATTTAAGATGTGGCATGTGATCATGTGAACTTTTCCTTCAATGTTCCACGCTGGTGGAATGATCTTCCCATTCCCACAAAGACTGCAGAATTACTGTTATCATTCAAACAACAACTAAAAACCCTTCTTTTCTGAGATCACATGAACCTCTGTAAATAAAACCAAGACCCCTCTTCTCTCCCCCAACTCACCACACACCAACCCCTAAATATGATTAATTCTTAGTGTGCCTCCACAGGTGAGTATGCTGGACAACCATCTGTAGAAACTCTCTCTCTCTCTCTCTCTCTCTCAGAAAAAAAACTTTCCAATAATTACTCTAGCAATAAATTTTCTGAGTACAAACAGTTCCTTTGTGTAATTACCACATCTTGTGTGTATTACCTCTTCTTGTGGAAATGCTGAATTCCTCCTCAAAAGTAAGTTGCTTAGGACAAAAGTGTTTGTTAAATGGCTAAATGTAATGTAAATGTAAACTGATTTAAAAGCGTGTGTCTCGTGTGAGACTGCTCTTGTCTACCTGTGTCAAAAAAGTGAAGTAATTGGACTATTTTGCAAAACACCCACTGGCTTCTTCCTTCATCTTATATGACATAGACAGCGGCAGTCAAGCTGGGTGATTCTCCCGTTTTGCTGGGTACTCCTAAAAGAGCAGTCTGAAAGAGCAGTTTTCCTAAGACAGCAACACGTTGGCTTACGTGTCTTTTTTTAAATGTCATTGCAACCGTGCATTTCTGGATTTGGTGGTTTCTTGTCACCGGATGATGAGGACAATCACTGCATCACATGTCTGGGGGTCCAGCATGTCAAAATGGTGCTTATGGACAGCTCATGCCCTCACTGCGTCAACATGTCTGTTGCACAGCTGAGATTGCAGCTCGCCCGTGTAAAAGCGCAAGCTACCCATGCTGCTCCATGAAAAGTAGTGAGCACTTGGGCAGGTCTGAGGATTACAGTGGGGGTAATTCATTGCCTCAGGGCCTGCAGACCACCCCACTCCTCTCCAGCGCGCCCCATTCACTTAACCGCTTAAGCAGGTATCGAAGGCGCCTTTGTCCGCCCAATCCTCAAGCTCTTCTGTCCTCTCCTCCCTCAATGGCGGGGCGGACAGGGGGTATGAGGCTGTTCCCTAGGTGGAGCATGCTATTGTGGTCAATCTTTGTCCACATGGCACCACCACCTGGAGGAATAAGCCTGGAGGAATAACCTTGCATGCTAAGGCATACCAATTGTACCACTAACCAAAGGCTCCTTTACCCTGGAGTACTCAGCATTAAAGAGAAGTAGAGCATGATGAGACAGGTCGTCTACTGGCTCTGGGCCCATTTACACTGTATCCTCCTTGACTAGGCCGTGGCACATTCCACTGGCTAAGCAGCTACTATGAATCCCTCACAGCCAATGTCCCTGCCTCAAGACACTGCTATATTTGGTAAGCGGACTGCGAGTGACCCTGAGACAGGCCACCCAGATTAGAGGGAAACTGATCTTTCCCTGATGGAGTCCTGAGTATCCCACCTGCAATACAGCATAACATCTTATCACTGGCCAGCTGGCCGGCGGCACTCACATTTTCAGTAAAAGAGCAGTTTCCTATCTCTCTCCGGGTGTGAAAGTTTGTGTGTGTTGCCAGCTCACAACCTTGGTGCACTTCGCCACAGGCTCACAGGATTTCAGAGAATTGACTCATTTGTCTCGCACCTAGCCTCTCCGTAGGATCCTGGGAGAAAGGGAAGAGCCAGTTTCTCACTTTCAGTTTTCCCTTTGATGTTAAGCTTTCCGGGGGGTTGGCACTCTCTACCTGAGCTGCCCCACCACTTGTGAGTCAGTGTTGTCAGTGATCGTTTTGATGATGCCACTCGTTCAGGCTCTCCTGGCCTGGTTAGCACTGCACAGCCTTTCGGACGATTAGGCTCGGCTAAGTGAGTTTGCCAAACAGCCTCCCAAGTTCATAGGCATATATTTCACTATGGTCAATGCTGAAGCTGCTGCTGTCAGAGATTGCTGTCCTCCTGGAAATCAAGCCAGTCTCTCTAGCTGAAATGAAGAGCGGGTTTTACAACCAGTATTTCATTGTACCCATGGATCATGGATCTGTAAATTTTTAACCTCTATCTGCACAAGATGAAAATGCTTATGCAGAAATGCATCCTCTAGTGTGTCCGTCCTTGAGATTGGTTTGCAGCTATAGACCTGAAGGATGCATACTTTCATCTCTCGATTCTCCCTCACCTCAGGCCATTTCATTGGTTTGTGTTCAAGGGCCGGGCATGGCAGTACAAGGTCCTCCCCATTTGGGCTATCTCTGTCTCCGCAGGTTTTTACCAAACTCGTAGAGGGTGCCCTTAGTTATAATTGACTAAATACATATATAGAGGACATTGTTGATGGTATCATGGCAATCATCATGGTGGACAATTAATTTATAAAGGTATTGTGAGAAATTATAGGAAAGTTCATTGATAAAAATTAGCTGCTGAAATGTGACATATATTACAAAGTTCCATGTGAGAACATCAGGATTGATGATGGTAATATATGACTAAAGAACTTGAGATGACAATTATCAAATTTGTTTTTACAAGACTGTCAACGCTAGTTGATAGTTGCATGCTTGTTAGCAATATATGTGGCTAAGTGCTATAACACAAAAAAGCAGATGGCTAAGGAGTGCACCAATGAACAGAGAAATTATTCACAACTTTGTTGACTCAGAAAACTCATTCATGTATCCATCTCAAAACACTAGTACAGATGCCTGTGTGCCTTTCTGTATGTAAATTTATACCCAGTATGTTTGTGATGGGGAAGAATATTGTGGTAGCAATTAATTATTTAGCTTTAGTTCAGAACCAACAATTAATTTTAAAAAGTTGCAATAAATAAATAAAAAATAATAATATATAATGAAAAATGTTTAATATAAAAAAGTATGTTGCTTTAATGATGTGTTGATAGCAATTCCCTAAAAAGAACATGCTAAAAACACTGCATGTTCTTTAAAAATCATAGAGTGTAAGGCTTTTATATGAAGCTGCCAAGCAATGTGCACATCAGCTTTCACAAAGCATTGGTGCTTAATGATGTGACATGATGCAATATGAAACTTATGAGAATATCTGTATATATCAGAACAACTCTATCTGTATTACACGATTTAAGAAAATTTAATATTTTGGTTATGCTTTTATAGCAAATATGTCATTAAAAAGACATTGCTGTAATAATATTTTTCCCTTACAGACCTGTGATTCAATAAGTCGTGCATGTACTCAGAATAAATCAGTTGGGATTCATGAATTCTACTAACTAACTACCTAATTAACTAACTAAGTAGATCAATACATACCTCACATCACTTGCTAAAAATTATGCTTCTGCAGTCTATGTTTAACTTCCCAACCATGTAGCTATTTACAGCTTAGTGATGTTTGCATTACGGCTTTCTTCTCATTTTCAAAATATACATATAGTAATAAACCATCTGTATCAGCCATCTGTATTTTATGTCATTGCTGATATAGAGATGTTCCATGCACATAGGTCCATTTCTAGTAAAAAAACAAACAAGACAAAACAAAAAAAATGTATTATTGTTCTTCTACACGGTACGTCTGCATATAACCTGCAATTGTCAGAGAAACATCAACCAAAAACCTCATGTTTTTTTTTTTTACTCAGACACATGGTTTTAATGTGCCTCTGGCTTATCCAAGTGTTGTGAAGTATTCTTCAGACACCGTGTCTTTCAATTGCGATAGCAGGAAATGTTCTGATGTTTCTGTCATTCAAATTTGAGCATGAGTAGGTGAGAGGACACCAGTTAAGACTTCCTGCACATCTTCTTCTCTTCTAGTCCACAAACAGTTCTATTGGAGATTTATCTTGTCCTTCTAGATCTTGTCTTTACTTCATCAGTTCCTTTTTAATACCATTTTGGATTGGGAAAAATTGTAAACAGGAAGCATTTAGATGTGTCTATATTAGATCTTCTGCTTTGTGAGTATGATTTATTTTGGGATTGTAATCCCAAGTTGCTCTGGGGAGCCTGCGGATGTTGAGTTGAAGTACAACTCCCATGAGGTTCAAAGAGGCTGAAAGTTTATTTGATTCTGGAATTGTCATCAATGACCTAAAATTCCATATGTGGATTTCCTGGAAAAGTGCCTATACATTTGTCATTCTTTCATTCATTTTCCTTCAGTTTAGTCCCTTTATTTATCAGGGGTTGCCACAGTGGAATGAACCGCCAACTTATCCAGCATATGTTTTACACAGCGGATGCCCTTCCAGCTGCAACCCAGTACTGGGAAACATTCATACACAGTCATCCACACACACACTACAGCAAATTTAGTTTATTCTATTCACCTGTACCACATGTCTTTGGACTGTGGAGGAAACCGGAGCACCCGAAGGAAACCAACGCCAACAAGGGGAGAACATGCAAACTCCACACAAAAATGCCAACTGACCCAGTCAGGGCTCGAACCAGCAACCTTTTTGCTGTGAGGTGACAGTGCTAACCACTGAGTCCTACATTTGTCACATTTATAGACAAAGAAAGTATTTGAGGGACTGGTTCACCCAAACATTAAAATGTAAAAGTGTATTGTTAAATGCACAATTATACAACATGATGTACTTTTTGAGAAAGTGATATCTATGTATAAAATATATTTCCAATTATGTGATATGATCATTATAATAATTAAGAACATGATTATGTGTATTGAGTAAGAGATTGAATTCTGTTATTGAAGTTCCTGCAGGGTTGGCATAATCTCTTATTTCGTCTTGGAGTTCTTGGAGCTGGATCAATGTTACGGTGGACAGGACTCAAACAGGTTGCTAGTATCAAACAAATGGGTTTATTGCAGATATTGTACAGATGGATATATGCAATGAGGGTCAATGAACATCTTTGAATTAACGGAGTTATACACATACAGGAACATAAGGATGAGATGGAGGCGATTATGAGATTATGACTTGAGCAAAGGAAGAGGTAATTGCCAGGAGCGTTGGAGTGTGTCTGGGAGCAGGAATGAGAGTCCTATCCATAACGAAGACTAGACAAAGTATGAGTGAAAAGGGGTGCTCTCATACAGGGTGGTGGTGATTGGGGAATCATGATCAGGTGCGCATGAAATCAAAACTCAGGTGATTGGGATCAGTGATTAGTCGGAGAGCATAATGTATCCATGACAGAACTCCCCCAGAAGTCCATATCCTTCCCAGGATATATTCTAGGATATATACTTGAAGTATTCAAGTCTACCCCCACGCCATCTGGAATTCAGGATCTCCTTTACATAGTATGTGGTTCCATCCTCCACATCATCATTTCGAGGGTTCCGTCATCAGGACCAGGCTCTGGGAAAACAGGAGCAACACGTGAGTTACAGGTGAGAGACACCGGGGAATGGAAAGAGGAAGGAGCTTGCCAGATAGAAGATGATAAGGAGTTTTGGACATTGTACAATCCTGGCACCTCCTCGTGTACCTTCTGATGTTGATGGCCATTCCAGGCCACCAGAAGCAATCTTTAAGCAGTGAGAGGGTTTGATTGGTCACAGGATGACCAGTGCCCAGGGAAGTGTGTGGCATACATCTGAGGTTTTCTTTGAGTGCGGGGAACAGAGGTAAGATAGGGTGGACACCCCGGCAGAGCTGGACTGAACTTACAGGCATTTCTGTTTTCCTCCTCCAGGGTCCACTATATTGGACGTACAATTATATTCTCTGGAAGAATGAGTTCAGGATCTTAAGGGAATTCATCAGGAGTGCGATTCTGAACAGTGCATCAGCTCTACTATTCTTGGGGCCAGGGCGACAGGAAATTGGGAAAATAAATCTGGTAAAGAACATAGCTCATCTGGCTTGTCTGAGATTGAAGCGTTTGGTACTCAAGATTATGGTAATCCATTTATACCAAGAATGGATGTTTAGCAACCTCCAGCCAGTGTCTCAATTTTTCCCCGATGATCAGTCATGTATAAAGTACTTGAACCATACTTGATACCTTACTACTAGAAAATGACTTTGGTAAAAGTTAAAGTCACTGTTTAGAATATTACTTGAGTAAAAGTTTTAAAGTATCTGATATTTTTTGTACTTAAGTATCAGTAAAGTAAAAGTAAATGCTGTAAATAAAAGCCTAAAGTTTAAAAAAATAAATACCCTAGTATGTAACAAAAACAAAAAACATCAAAGGAGTAACAGGTGCCACTGCTGTCAGTCTTGCAACTTTATTGAGGTAAAGTTGGTTTATATTCACACATTCAGAATTTCTCTTCAATATAATTTCAGAACGGTATTCTTTGCAAATTCTAAATATTGAAGTCATATAAGCAGCCAATGACTATCAAAGTACGGCATTGTTCACAGTCAAATAATCAGTGCTAATCTTGTTTTTAAGTCATACTTGCATGTGAATGCATGTGAACCAAATATTCAAAAACAATATACTCCCTGCATGTCACAAGTTGTCACTGAAGGAATGTGCGAATATGAAACCAACTTTACCTCAATCTTATTGTCGAGTATAGGGTATGCACAGCTAGTGTTTTTTCACCCAACAATAAACTTCTGGTGAAAGGTTAATGTGACTATTTCAATTAGTAATGTTACTGTTACGTCATCGATGTTGTAATGTAATTTAAAATATAATAAATTAAATAGACATAAGCATTCATTTAGTAGTTCAATCGTAAAACGATGTGAATGTAAGTGCCATTAGGAGCAGCAGGTGAGCACAGAAATGTCTCAGGTTACACATGTAACCATAGTTCCCTGAAGGGAACGAGACGCTGCGTCTCTATTAGGAGACACAATGGGATACCATCCCTCTCTTATAACCTTCTGAAGCACAGATGAAATCAATCCAATGCAATTGGCGGGACTTAGTGTGCGTGTGTGACGTCAGACCAAAGTTATAAAAGCACCACGCAGACAATGAACTTCAGCTTAAACCTCTCGAACGGAGCGCACCAGGCATGAAAAGTATGGCAAAGTGACGCAGCATCTCGTTTCCTTCAGGGAACTATGGTTACATGCATAACCTGAGACGTTCCCTCTCAGGGAACTCGCGCTGTGTCTCTATTAGGAGACACAATGGGAACGGGATCCCAAACACGCCATAGTTTTCTATGCTTGTGATGAGTTCTCCTAATTCATAATAGGGTACTGGATCCCGGAGTAGGATCCAGATCCAACTGATAAAACCTTATAAAGGTATGCGTGGTAGACCACCCAGCTGCATTGTATATGCCAGTCATGGACTGGCCAGAACGAAAGGCTTACTAAGCCGCCATACCCCTGGTTGAGTGGGCCCAGATCCCCTCAGGTACAGGCAGATGCAGGGCTTCATATGCCAGTGAAATAGCCTCGACTATCCACCAGCTCAGAGACTGCTTAGACGTTGGCGCCCCCATTTTAGGTGGGCCATACAAAACGAACAACTGTTCTGTTGAACACCAAGCAGATGTACGATGTATGTATGCGTCTAATGTCCGCACTGGGCAAAGCAGATTCAAGCACTCCTGATCTGGCGTCGTAAATGGTGGAGGATTAAAGGCCTGCAGTATTGTAGGTCGCACCACCTCAGTGGGGACCTTAGGGACGTACCCTGCTCTGGGGTACAGGAATGCTCTCACCATACCAGGTGATAAATCCAAGCTAGAGGGAGCTACAGACAAAGCTTGTAAATCTCCTACTCGTTTGAGGGATGTAATGGCCAACAAAAAGACCGTTTTAAGGGTTAGAAACTTTTCTGACACATCCTCAATGGGTTCAAAGAGGGCTGTCAACAGGCCCTCGAGCACTATCGACAAATCCCATATAGAAATCCTACTTGCGCAGACAGGCCTCAACCTCCTGGATCCACGGACGAATTTGACCACCAGAGGGTCTCTGCCAAGACCATCAGTACGGTATGCAGACATTGCCGCTACATAAACTTTAAGCGTTGACGGAGTCAAACCGTATTCAAAATGCTCCTGGAGAAATTCCAGTACCGACCCCACAGGGCAGTGGACTGGATCCAGGTGGTGGTCTGTACACCACGAAATAAAAAGTTTCCACTTGGTGGCATACAATTTCCTTGTGGAGGGAGCTCTGGATGAGGGAGCTCAGTATGGTTTGAACAACCTCAGTTGACAAACCAAGATCTACAAGGTGGGCCCCCTTAGAGGCCACACCCACAATTTCCAGGTGTTCGGGCGAGGGTGCACTATCGCACCCCTCGCCTGGGACAGGAGGTCTCTCCGGACAGGAATCTCCCAGGGGGGACCATCGAGGAGAGACATTGGGTCCGAGAACCACACTCGTGTGGGCCAATAAGGGGCTACCAACAATAGATTGTACCCCCCTTGATTGGACCCTCTCCAGGACTCCCGGGAGCAGAGCGATCATGGGAAACGCATGGAGACGAAGCCTCGACAATGTCTGCCCCAACGGTGCTGGATCTGTGAGGGAGTACCACAATGGGCAATGTGTTGAGTTTTGACAGGCGAATAGATCGACGTCGGCTTTGCCAAATCTCTGCCAAATGGCCGCCACCACTTTTGGGTGCAGTTGCCATCCCCCGGGCTCCAACCCCTGTCTCGACAGGAGGTCCGCTCCCACATTCATCGAGCCTGGGATGTAAGCTGCCCTCAGAGAGCGCAGCCTCCCTTGAGCCCACAGAAGTATCCGCTTTGCCAACCTGCACAGAGGGCGCAAATTCAGACCTCCTTGATGGTTGATGTAAGAGACCACCGATGTGTTGTCGGTATTCACTAACACATGGTGACCTCTCACTTGAGGGAAGAAGTGTGTCAGAGCTTGAAACACTGCTAACATCTCCAAGAAGTTGATATGCATGTGGAGATGATGGTCTCTCCACTGTCCAGAGGCACCTAAGGGTTGCTCCCCAGCCCGTGAGGCATTTGATGTCAGTGCCAAGCGCTGAGATATTACTCCCAATGTAGGGCCCTGGGACAGAAACCAGGGCTTTTTCCATATCGATAAAGCTTGTAGGCAACGCTGTGATGCTTTGATCATGCGGAACGGATTTCCCCTTGGGGAAAACCCCCTGGTTTTGAGCCACCACTGTAAGGGTCTCATGTGTAGCAGACCCAACGAAATTATGTTGGAGGCTGCCACTAGCAGACCCAACAGCTTCTGGAACTGTTTGACAGTGATGGCTTGGCCTAGCCTGACTCTCTTTGCAGCTGCCCGAATCACCTCGATTCAGGTAGGGGACAGACATGCAAACATTGTCGTGGAGTCCCAAAACACACCTAAAAAAGTGGTCGTCTGAGTTGGCACAAGCACACTTTTCTTTTGGTTTAGCCACATGCCCAATTTCTCTATGTGAGCGAGAACAACATCTTGATGTTAAACTGCTAGCTCCCTCGACTGGGCTAGCCCGTCATTGAGATAATTGAGAATACAAATCCCTTGTAGCCAAAGCCGCGTACTTTCGTAAACGTGCGGGGTGAGAGCGCTAGGCCGAACGGAAGAACCTTGTACTGATACGCCTTGCCCCCGAAGGCGAATCTCAGGAATTTTCTGTGACTTGGAAGGATGGATATGTGAAAGTATGCGTCCTTCAGATCTATTGTGACAAACCAGTCCTCGGACTGTATTTGTGACACGATGTTGCTAATAGTCAACATTTTGAATTTCAGTGTTTGTACTGAGCGATTTAGCTGTCTATCTAATATCGGACGCAGCCCTCCTTCCTTTTTTGGAACAATGAAGTAACGGCTGTAAAACCCTGACTCGATGTCTAGAGGAGGGATCTGTTCTGTGGCTCCCTTCCTCAGAAGGGAGTCTACTTCTTGTTTCATCACTAGAGTCTGCTCTGGCTTCACTAAGGTATGGAGCACCCATTGAAGTGAGAGGGGCGTGAAGCAAACTGAATTCTGTAGCCCCTCTCTATAGTGAGCAAGACCCACTGCGAAACATTTTGCAGACATTCCCACTCTGCCAGAAAATTCTGCAAGGGTACCAGTCTCTCGAGACTGGCCTCTATGTTCCCCTGAGTAGCTAACTCTGGGCTCTGAGGTGAACTGCTCTTGGACCCTCCGTAAAGGGGGCGAGTCCACTAACGCCACCACTTTTGGGATAATGCGTTGGTGGACAACGCTGGGGCTCTCCACACCCTGAGGCACCAACGGTGGGAGGGTTGGTGGATAGAACCCCTGCGGGCAACGAGGAGGCAGCCTCTGCTCCTTGTTGAGGGCTGCCCGAAGAAGTCCTAATGCTAGGACTTCTTCTGAGGCGCGGGCCGTCTCACAACGATGGTCCTCGATCCACCGTATGTTATGATCTTTGCCTCCTCAGAGCGCTTCCCACCCCATTTTCTTTTAAGAGGCTGGCAGGAAGCCACACTCTCTTTTTGCTCAGCTCTATACTAAGCCGATGAGCTGGTTGACGGCTGGGGCTGGTCCCGTTTCACAGCCCCAGAAGGACGCCCTTTTGGGGGAAGAAAGCTCCCGTAGGAGCCCAACCTCTTTTTCGTCCGCTAAAACAACCCAGCGGGTGAAATGGGAGCATCAAGGAAGTTTGTCATCCTCCTTGATGTCAACTTGGTTAAGCCACAAATGTCTCTCCATTACCACCATGGCCGCCAAAGAACGGCCCAGAGATCTAGCCACTTCTTTGGTGGCACGGAGAGACAGGTCCAAGGCCCAAAGTATTTCTCTAATTGTATAGGGACCTCTGCCAGCTCATCATATTCAGGGCATAATGGGGGAATATCATTTTGGGCCCGATGGCCCTCCATATTCAGGTGGAGCAACCGCCCATCAGCACGAGTGGAAAAAGCTGATGAATGGGCTTCCAGCTCGTGCTGACTGGACCTCAATCTGACAGTAGAATGAGGAGAAGAAGCCCTCGAGCTTGTCTCCATGCTCTCTGCCAAATTGAGCTGCAATCCCCACGACATTAATGGACGCTCCGCCTCAGTGTGGGCGGGACCAGTGCCTCGAGGAACGCTTGCCGCCGGTTCTTTATCAAACAGAGCGCAGCGGCTTTGCAGCACTCAGCCAGGAAGCGCATCGCAATGAACACAGCCACCCCTCTCGAGGGCTGACTGTGCGTGCTCCTGGCCAAGGCACTACACACACAGATCCGTGTGTGTCCTGTTGTGTAATAAAACGAGGACACGGAGGAGCGCACGATCTGAATTTCTTTTCCACTTGGCTTTCTCTCAAAAGGAAAATGAAAGTGTGTGCATGTAATCAGTTTAAATGTCTTATCGTAGTGCCTTATTAGTGCTGTGAGTGCTCTAAAACCAACGAACTCATTCGTGGAGTGAAGACAGAAAAAGCTGAAGTTCATTGTCTGCTTGGTGCTTTTATACCTTTGGTCTGATGTCACACACGCACACTAAGTCCCGCCAATTGCATTGGATTGATTTCATCTGTGCTTCAGAAGGTTATAAGAGAGGGATGATATCCCATTGTGTCTCCTAATAGAGACGCAACGTGAGTTTCCTGAGAGGGAACTCTGTGCCGAAACTGTGGTAAAATAATTTTTCATATTTTAAAGACATGGTGAGAAACAATGAAATTGAATGCAGTGCTTCTTGTACAGACACTTTATATCATCAATCAATCAGGCAATGAAGATCATTGATTTTTAAAGAAAACTGACCTTAAATGGGGCGACTGTAACGGCATGACATTCATCAGAAGCTTCTGAGCTGGGTAATGTCCTAGTTATGTCTGTAACCCACATTCCCTGAAGGAGGGACCGGACACGTGTGGGGATCGTATAATATCTTTTATCTAGCTAACTGTAGTCTAGGGATTTTAGAATAAGACAGTACATTGGGAAAAGTGTGCCAGTCCCGAAGGGGAAGGACGCTGGGTAGGCCACCTGCTACCCGAAAGGGGAGACCTGGTGACAATATGGGCATATGGGCTAACCCTGTACAGGGAGAGTGCTACATATGATAAGCTGGTTAGCGGGTAATGAAGACACAGGTCAGCCTGAAAGAGGGAACTCTCCGTGGCTGAATGACACATATGGGACTGCCAATGAGGATCACGCATAGCTGGCACCGATCCTCAGCACATGGGCGGACCAAGTGGGCATACCAACATCATACTGAGCCAGGCACCCAGCTCCTCCACCGAGTTGGGTGCTGGGGGCCTTGAAAAAACTCTCTATGGTTTGCCAGATGGAGAACTTGCTAAGCAGAGCAGAATAACACACGTATCTCCCGGTTAGGGAGAATGGCGCAGCAAGTGATTTTATTACTAGAATGACCCAGCAATTGGGAGGAAACCACCCACACCCAAAGATTACAGAATCTCGCAAATGTATTAGGTTTCACCCAGCCTGCAGCTCTACAGATGTCTGTTAGAGAGGCACCACATACTAATGTTCAAAATAAAGCAAGGCTCTTTAAGTGTGCTCTCACTCCTAGGGGACACAGCTTGCCCTGGCACTGATATGCGAGGGCAATGGCATCAACTATCTAGTGGGCCAACCTCTTCTTTGATGCCGGAGCACACAGTCCCTGTGCATAATCGACTGATTCAAAGACCACAAAAATAAGTAAATCAACGAATAGCCAAAAATGCAGATGCCCACAGGCCGAAGAGGCACAGGGCATCCTCCACGCACAGAAACAGGGAGAGCCCAAAGCCCTCCTTGGCCCCCAAACGCACACTGAAAAAAACAGTATGAGGAGGGGGAGAACAAGACATGGGAGTGAGTGTCCTTCAGGTCTATAGCTGCAACCAATCCCATGGACAGATGCACTGGGGGATGCGTTTCTGCATGAGCATTTTGACCAGAATCCTGTGCAGATAACATATCAAAACACGCACATAGGATTGGGTATAACCCACCGCTCTTTGGGTATGATGAAGTACAGGCTGTAAAACCCCCTCACCATCTTAGCTAGAGGCTCGTTTGCATTCTTTGCCAGGAGGACAGCAATCTCCTCATGCAAGACAGAAGCAGCGTGGCAATGACCGTCATAAAATAAACACCCGTGAACTCGAAAGGAGTGAGGCACTACGATGGGTTGGGAAGCGCTAACCAGGCTGACAGAGCCCGAACGAGCTGCATCACCAGAACGATTGCTGACACACACAGAGGGGGGCAATTTCGGGATGGGGAGTGTTCACCCCGGGAAGCGGCACATCAAGGAAGAGCTGAAAATAAGAGATTGGCTATTACCTTCCTCCACAGGATCCCTCGAAGAGGCTAGAGGTGCGAGACAAAGGAGCCCATCCTCAGACTCCCTCTGAGCCTGTGGCAATGTGCACCAATGTTGCAAGCTGTAAGATAGCATGTCATATGCTGGCACCGTTTGGACTTTCACACCTGGAGAGAAAAGAAACCGCTCTTTCTTGGATACCATCGGCCACGTGCGATGTGCTGCATTCATCTGCAGGGGAATGCCTAACCCTCCACCAAGGAAAAAGTGGTCCTCCTCCTCTCCAGGTGGCTCGCCTGAGGGTCGTGTTGCGTTCTGTTTACCAGACTTAATGGTGGCCAGGGACGGGACTTCCTGCAGGGGGCTGGGCGTGATTACTAGCCAGTGGAATGCTCTCGGTGAGGAGCAACCAGCGTGGTTGGAGGAGGGAAGTGCACAAGGATCAGGCAGAGAAAAAACACCCTCGTCCTCTGATGTTGCGTCTGATCTCCGGTGTCATCAAATAGAAGAGCAGGCTTCCTAGGTGATGAATCGTCACAAGCTTGATCTCTCAGGATTCAGTTCAGCAGATATTATCTCTTCAATCACTCTGTGAGGCTGTCTGAAGCAAAAAAAAAGAAAAGTCTAAGCACTCTCCTGCAAGGGCTGGTTATATACTATTTTAATGACTAATCACCAGCACATGTGGCGCTGTGCTCTGCCAATTTATAAGCATTCATTGACCCATTTTCTTACTCTCCTAGACCTGAAGGCGAACTGAAAATTCAATTCATCTTTATTTCTATAGCGCTTTTACAATGTAGATTGTGCCAAATCAGCTTGACAGTAAATAAACAGTAAATTCAAAACTGTGTCAGTCCAGTTTTTTAGAGTTAAAGTTGAAACACTGGTGAGCAAATCCATCAATGCACAGCTCCACAAATCCCAAACCAAGCAAGCCAGTTGTGACAGTGGTGAGGAACAAACTTTTCCAATTGACGAAGGTAAAAAAACCCTTGAGAGAAACCAGGGTCAATTGGGCATGACCGTTTCTCCTCTGGCTAAACTTCTTGCTCAGAGTTGTAGTCTAGGTGCTGGAGGCTGGAGAACCCTGGACATCCATCGTGGAGAAGCTGCAGGTCTGAGTAGGTCACAGGCGGGTGTTCAGGCTGGCCCATGGGATGAATGCAGAGACTTGTCTGTCACTGGGGTCTTTCAGGAATCTGGAGTCTCACGCTCTCCACTCCTTCATGACCACCAGTATCTGCTCAGGATACAGTCTCCAGGATTATAGAGACCTCAGGATAATGAGAAATAAACTAACATAAGCATAGATGCTGTTCAAATAATATTGTCTTTTGGGAAGTGTTCCTGGCTCTGGCTGCCCTAATTAATGCAGCCTAACCATCCTTTAGAGGATTTGGATTTCAAAAGCATTTTTGTTTTATGTGTATGCTAATGCAAAGAGGTGTGTTTTTAATCTAGTTTTAAACTGACAGAGTGTGTCTGCCTGCCGACTGTGGTAGGAAGGCTGTTCCAGAGTTTAGGTGCCAGATCTATCTACAGTTGATTTTGATATTCTTTGAATAATCAATTCTCCAGAATAATTGAACGTAGTGGACGTGAGGGGCTGTAATACACCAGGAGCTCCCTCAAATACTGGGGAGCTAAGCTGAGCAGGGCTTTGTAAGTAGTCAATAAAATAAAAAAGAATAAAAAATTAAATTAACAAAGTATTATTACTTTGTTACACAACCCCACTGCCAATGATGCCAATGAAGGCACATGGATGGAGTCGTGGCAACTCCCACTCCTAAATTAGATGCATCTAGCTCCACAATAAAGGGCTTTTGGGGAACTGGATGAACCAGGAGAGTAGCTGTAGTGAAGGCAATCTGTAGGGCTTTCATGGCTTCAGAGGCTTCTGGAGGCCATGACAGAGACTTGGGCTTATTTTTTTAAGATGGTCAGTTAACAGAGAGGTAATGGAACTGTAGTGGAGAATGAATTTTCTGTAAAAGTTGGCAAAACCTAGGAAACGTTGAAGTTCTTTGACTGTAGAGGGTGTTAGCCAAATCTTGAAAACTTCCACTCTCCTGTTGTCCATCTTGAGAGCTTCACTAATGTACTCCTCCATGGCCTTCTTTTTGGGGATGGTAAGGGAGAAGTTGTGTTCCTCCTTGTCCTCAGTATTTGACAGAGCTTCACTGCCAACCCTGCCACTGAGCGTGCTTCAGGGCACAGTAGCGCCTCGTGATACCCCCTCTCTGTTTCTGCCCCAGAGGGCTGCTCCGCATGAGGGCTTATCCCCTCTATAGAGGGTCCAAGTGCAGTTAATTCAGTGGTTATTTGCCAGTCAACTGCTTCAGGTCCATGAGGTAGCTCCTCTGGATTATCCAGAGGCCAGTCTTGAGAGGCTGGTAACCCTAGCTCAATTTCTGGTGCAATGTGAACTCCTGCCAAACATAAGTGGGTCCTACTTACTATAAATAATGGTTACAGGATTAAGTTCGGCTCATGCCACCCTGATATAATGGGGTGCTTGACACTCTAGTGAAACCAGAGAAGGCTCTGGTAATGGAACAAAAAATAGACTCGCTATTGAGCAAGGGGGACATAGAATGTGTTTCCCCAGTCAAAATAGAATCAGGGTTTTACAGCTATTTCTTCATAGTTCCAACGGAGGATGGACGACTACGTCAGATCCTCGATTAAAGTCAGCTAAATCAAGCAGTCAAAATATGACTCTGACTTGTGCTGCCTCTCAGCAAGAATGTTGCACAAATTCATTCCAAGGACTGGTTTGTCACCATAGACTTGAATGACACATACTTCCACATATCCTTCCTTCCACAACATCCTGAGGTTCGCTTTCGGGGGTAAAGTGTACCAGAATTTCTCTTTGATCTAGCTCTCTCACCCTGCACCTTTACAAAGATCATCGAAGTGGCTCTAGCACTGGTTCAGCTGCAGAGGATATGAGTCCTCAATTATCTAGATGATTGGTTAATATTAGCTTGGTTGATAGATATGGTAGTTCGGCATTGAGACAACCCCTTTCTTAGGTGTATTTTGAGAATCCATTATTGCCCAATGGCATAAAACTAAACAATTATTTGTTCTGTTCGGGAACCCTAATCATGGGTCCCGTGCATTTAACCTTGAGCAGTTCCAATTGTATAGTGGATGCCATCACGTTATCATATGAATCCAAGGGCCAACCACATACTCCACCAGGGTTCTTCTCGAGTACATCCCTTTCTAACATGTGTAACTCTGCAGGGTGGTCTTTTGGTTGATTGTTCTGGCTGGATCTAGATTCCACTTATTATATTGTTTTAGTGCCTTAAAGCAATCCTTTCACACCAGACATTTGAAAATGTTACAGTGTACCCTGTGTATTTGAAAGCGTACACAGTGTAGAGTCCCCTGAGAGGGATAATTTACAGGTTCACATGTAACCATGGTTCCCTAAAGGGAACAAAATGCTGCGGAATTGTTGCCATACTCCCTACATGCCTGGAATCCGGTTCAACAAAATTTGAAGTTGAAGCTGTATATTCAGCCAAGGCTTATATAAGATTCCTGGTATGAAGTAATGCTTCACTGCAATACAGGACCTTCAACCTAGAGATGCCAAGCCACCTTTGTCAGGTCGAGTACCATGGCCTCGGATTGGAGGACTGGGATTCTCATCTCTGTCGCATCACACTCAGCAGCAAACCATCCCAGTACTTGATGAAGGTCCATGTCTGAACCTACTTATTTTCTTAATCCTATTTAATATTGTGGTGTTGATTGTTTTTAATTATTTTGCATAAAATTTCAGTTATAAAATGTCTATTTTAAAATGTTGCTACTGTAAAGCACTTGGTGGCACGATGGCTCAGTGGTTAGCACTGTTGCCTCACAGCAAGAAGGTCGCTGGTTTGAGTCCTGACTGGGTCAGTTGGCATTTCTGTGTGGAGTTTGCATGTTCTCCCCATGTTCGCATGGGTTTCCTCCAGGTGGTCCGGTTTCCCCCGCAGTCCAAAGACATGCGCTATAAGTGAATAGGATAAACCAAATTGGACATAGTGTATGAGTGTGTGTGTGTGTGTAAATGCGAGAGTATATGTGTATTTCCCAGTAATGGGTTGAGGCCGGAAGGGCATCCACTGCGTAAAACATATGCTGGAAGAGTTGGTAGTTCATTCCGCTGTGAGATTTGAGATTTTGTTATCAATGCAAAGAGGAAACTCTATGCCTTAAAATGATATTTAAAGGCCTATTTAAATTCATACCTTGAATGGTTTAGAAGATGTAGTTTTTGCTTAAGATAAGACTTTTGTTAGCTGATATTCTCCAAAATAATCCATTGCATTTTAAGGGATAAACTATTTATTTTATAGCTTAATTTGTTCATACACAAATGCTATTAAACCAGGAGGAAGCTCAAATTATTATTATTTTTATTTCAAGTATTTGCAAAAATGCCAAATATTCTGTGTTTTTCTGTCAACATGGAGTGCTGTGTACATTAATGAGGAAGAAATGAACTTAAATGATTTTAGCAAATGGCTGCAATATAACAAAGAGTGAAACATTTGAGGGGGTCTGAATACTTTCCGTACCCACTGTATTTGCATGTCACCATCTCATTTATTCATATATACTGGATAGTGGCCTAACATGCGTATCTAGGGCAAGTAACCTAACAAATTAGACCAAGCAAAGACCATTCCTGAGAGGGACAAATCTTCTCACAATTGACACAAACAAACTGCCAGACTCCTAGCAGTCTATTATGCTCAGCCCATAATAATCAGAACTGTGCAAATACTGTCTGAATGTGTAAATACTGTAGCTTACTGAAAGCAAGTGACCAAACAAACCAACAACATTGGCAAGGTTTCTCAAAAGGCTTTTAAAGAACACAAAACATGTGAAAATAAATCCCTTACCTGCTCATTTAAATCACATTCTTCAAGTCCTGCTTTCAGCAAACTCTTCCACAGTGTCCTTTGTGTTTAGTCTCATTCACAGTTGAAAGAATCAAACGGAAGCCCTGAGAGTAGAAGTTTTCAGCAACCACCTGCAACTTTTTAATGTTAGCTCCCTGTGTGTGTGTGCGTGTGCGTGTGTGTGCGTGTGTGTGTACCTTTGGGTATTGATGTCAAATGTTTTTCTTTGAAAGTTCTGTATGGAGTTCCTTGCTAGGAATGGTAGCCATGCCTAAGGCTAAATTAGTGATTTAATAGTGACTCAGATGGTGCTTGACTGTGTTTCAGTTTTTAACACATTTGAGAATATTAAGGTTGGATGTAAAATATCTGCTACAGACCCCAAATACAGCATTTACTTATGCAACCAGGCGCACGTGCATGTGTACTGGGATTACAACATTACATTGTGCATTTTGAGTTTCTGACAAAAAGTGGCCACGTGACATCAGTGTAATTGCATTTCTTAATCAATACATGCCTTTTTATATATCTCCTGGCATGATCCACAGAAGAAATCAGCACACGTTTGTGACCAGACCAGGTTAAAGCCAGACCACCTCCAGTTATTCAACAAACAAATATGTTTGTGTAAATATTATCTGGACTCTAGAAATCCAATATTTGTTGTGTATTTTGTAAGTTTATTTACTCTGCACTCCAGCTACTGTTACTGAATACAAGCTCTATTAATGTTTATTCTAGTTTCATACCCTGCTCTAAATTCATGACTCAAGTGTTTGATTCAAATATTCTGCTTCTTTCACTTATACCAAATAAAACAAACTGATTAAACCAAGAAACGTTCCAATCCCATCAAACTGGTTTAAACCTTACAATTGCTCTTATTGCTGTTGCCTATAGGGATGATGTGTCTTATGTGCTCTGATAATATTGATTTAAAGGCTTGGGTGAGGATTGGTCAGTTATGTATTTATATCAAAATGTGTGTTTATTTATATCACTGATAATTGATGACTAACAGTTTAATTTAAAGGGCACCTATCATGCAAAATCAAATTTTGGAATCTGCTTGGACATAAATGCGTGTAGGTATAATGTGTCCAAATATATGTCTCTTTTTGAAAATGTCCTGATGTTATCTGGGTCTATGAAGATTTTGGGGCCCTTGTGGTCTTTGGATATGCTTTTGTGCGTATTTCTTCTACTTAAAACAGACCCTTGGCTATCAAATAATTGTATTTAATTTAGAACAAACTTGGATACCATATATGTAACAAAGATGGATGTATATGCTTGAAAAAAAGATTATCCATGGTATGATTTATGGAAATAAAAGTCCTATGCAAATAAGCATTTCTGAATAAGACCTTTGAAAAACACAATGTGATGTAGTAATGCAGTTTTCCCTGCCCAATAAATATTGACTGACAGGCGTACAAAAACATACACATGACGGAATTGCAAAGAAACTGGGATTAAAAGATCTGTTCCAACTCTCTGTGGTCTAACTGCACTTAAGAAGCAGTAAGTGGCACAGTTTGTATTTTTATACCATTTTGAACTATACGTTTTGAGCTACGTAATTCAAAAATGCTGTAATCAGCACAGCTGCATAGTGGACACAACTATAAATGAAGACACATCAATTACACAACGTTAAATTGGGTTTATTTTGTACAGTAACTTAGCTATAATGGATATCTATAAAGCAGCATATTTACCCGTTCAATCAGCATCTTGTCACATTTACCACAAGTAGATGAGCAAAAACAGCACAACGTGTTCAGTGCGCATTGTAATGGCATGTGTGTGTTGCTCATTAATCTTACTGTGGTATTTGTGACTGGCTCTCTGTTTCATCACGTCTGAGTTGTCATTTTGCTGTGTTTATCCTGTTATGATCCAGTATTTATTTATTTAATTATTATTGTTATTATTATTATTATTATTATTATTATTATTATTATTATTATTATTATTATTATTATTGTTGTGTTGTTGCTGTTATTTGGAAGCTATGTTTCCTTTATATTAATGGGTCATTCTTTTTCTTTGAGACTAACTCTGCCTTGCAACTAGGGATAATTTCGTGTTGTCAGCTTTATAAGTGGAAGCAGCATGTGCAATGTGGATTTTGTTTCCAGCATGTGTCTGGCTGATCCTCCTGTTTTACTCTCTAGCATGACCCGTACTTGTTGAGAAATCTCTATGTATCCTTGCCCACCTGATGAAGGTTTGAGAGTTTTGTGTGTCTTAAGCAGCCGTGCGCTGAGGAGCCATGTCAGGTGTTGTTGGTGTTTGTTTTCATTCTGTGTTGATCTGTGTTATGTCATGTTTGTTTCTTTCTTTTATTATTTTTGATTGAGTAAAAATTGTCATTAAGTTAATTATATATATTTTTTGTTGCTTCCTAGACAAGCATTACAAAACGGGGCTCATAACAATCCTGACATCTGACCCTGGTATCTTTCTGAAGAGAAATGTACCAAGAGTGGGAGGGGGGAAACTATTTTGAGTGGGTGGGGAGAACCAGCTCATTTTCATTTAAAGCACAGGTTCAAAAACAGCTACAATTCCCTCTGACCCCAAAATTGACATTTTCAACAAGGTATAATACATGGTATGATGGGTACTTTGAGCAGAATTTTTACAGAAACATTTTGGAGACACAAAATATATCTTTTACATCTTGTAGAAAGGCCAAGATTGGAGCCCTATAATAGTTCTCAGTTTGGTAATAGTTCTCTTTTTCTTGTTGTTGTTGAAAAATACTGTAAATACATATAAAACAATATAAAAAATGACCCAGCAAAATTCATTATTGCTGTTTGAATTTCTATTTTCATTATCTTAGCTGTTGCCCCAAATGAGATGAGTTTAAAGTCAACATGTTCATAACCCATTTTATTTAGCTAATGAGACATTTCAGATTATAGATTATGCAGTGAGGAGCATAATGAATTGTAAAGACTTGTCTGTATTGATTTCTACAGGAAAAAATCAGAAGGCTTAGTAGGCTAATTAGTTTGCTTTGGGCAGGTGGTTTTAGAGGAGTGCACTCTTATGAAGGTTCCAAAAGAGGAGCTATAGAAATACATAGATGAACTATATCTGGTTCTAAAAATAGCCAAATGTTTAATCAACAGTTCTAAAAAAATAATTCTTAATGTAAAGAACCATTTAATCACCTAAAAAATTATTATTGTCATAATTATATATTTTTAAAAAGCAGACACTATCGATACCTAAAAACATTAGTCTCTGCATCAATAATTTGTTGTTTCTTTAACCATAAGCACTTTAATATAACAGGTTTTTTTTTTGTTACAAAATTCACAACATAACTAAGTTATTGATGTGTTAAGGACACATAACATGTCAGCTGTGAAATGTATATATTGTATATTTAAAGAAATGTAATACATCAGATTAAAATAGATTATTATTATTTACCCAAAAGTTAATTCTCTAAAATCCAAATATACTGTCTGAATAATTATTTGTAGCTCCCCTGTATATTAATCGAACACTGAGCCCATGTTGTAATCAAACTGTACAAAATAGCAGAGGCCATAACCGACTTCAGATAAGTTTGATGGACACCTACCCTTGGAGTGTCTCTGTGATGATGTTCCAAACAGGTTTATAGCACACCTGATGGACTGAAAATAGCCATACAGTGGCCACATTTCTGACAGATGGCTTTACAGAGAAGGAAAAAGCCCTGCCGAATCACCTTTGATTGAAACACAATGAGGGCGGCCCGCTGTTCAGCGTGGTGAAAATTGCGGATCAGCACCTTCTGATCTCCGTTCGCTGCCCTTGCCATGTTCCACCTTTACTTGATGTGCACTTCTCACCTAAGACCCAGGTGATTGGCCCACAGGCAGAAGATATTATAACACACAAGGGAATGACCTCCGGCTGAAGACTCCTGCAGCATTTCATATACTGTTTGGGTTGTCCTAATCTGCAGGGGGGATGTACAGGATAGGAAACAAGACTATAAAACACTTTTCCATTCCATTTCGCAAAGATACACCCAGTGAAATAAATTGCCAACAAAAGGGTAGACTAACATATTCATCTATATATGGAAGAGCTATAGTGCAGGGACGGGAAGAAAGGAGAATAGAAAGAATGAGAAGAGAGATGACGGTTGTCGGCTGTAAATTGATGCAGAAACATTGCGCATTTGTGTTTCAGCATCGAGTGTTGCTGATTTCTTCTCATCTGTCGGCACCTGCTTTTAAAATCTCACTGTTGTTTCCTCTGACTTCTGCCACGCTCTTAAAATCCATGTGCATTTAATACTCTCCGAAATGCAGAGAAGATGCAGAGTGCTTTGTTCTTTTTTACCTTATTTTAGGCATTGATGTGAGGCATGTGTTCGGTGGATGCGAGTGTGCGAGTTAATATAGACTGTCAATGGGGTCAAAATAGTGGCTGTTTATTGAATGTCAAGCTAGTGATATCAGCCTTTGTGTAATTCAGCAGAATCTCAGAATTTAGGATTTAAAAAAATCAATAGATACATTTTTAGGATAAAAAAAAAAAAAATCACAGTGAATCCATTAACTATGCATAAATCAACATGCATAAATCAACAGCAAAAAAAAAAAATAAAATAAAAAAATGTATAATAATAATACATATCTTACCATATATATATAGGAAGGTCAATAAAGGCAAATTAATAAACAGATTTGTTTTCTTCTTATTATTTTTTAGGTGAACTGACCTTTTGAGTAATGAAAAACTAATTTAAAATGTTTTATAAAAAACTTTACACTACCCTATCAATAGCCAACTGCTGACATTAATGTAAACGTTTTAAAGCTTGTCAAAGTTGAAGCACAACATTGACTATAATTAATGTTTACAATTGATTGTTTATATTTACTAACAGTTAATGAAATATTACAGTAACTCTTTAAATGTACAGTACAGTGGTGGTGGTGTGGAGAGACCCCCCCTCTCAAGATCGTGAAGCACTTTGGGTGTATGGACATACACGGTAAATGCTCTATATAAATACACACATTACATTACATTACATTACCAAGCAGTACATAATTATTTCTAAAATTCAACATTTCATTGTTATTCATTTAAATTCATTAAATAAAAGCGATTTGATGATATATTTAAAGACTCTGGATCACAGTGCAGCCCCAAAACACAAAACTATTGTAATTTTTAAAAAATTATTTGCCACTGTACTTCAAACACTAGGTATTACCAGTTAGACAGCATGACGATTTTGTAATTATTATTGTTATTATTATTATTATTATTATTATTATTATTATTATTATTTATTTTAAATATGTAATAAATGTTTATATAACTTTTATTACGTTTAAAAAAAAAAATTGTTACATAAATGTTATGTTTATGTTATGTTTTTAAAATTTTCAATGAATATGCTGGGCAGCACAGTGGCGCAGTGGGTAGCACAATCACCTCACAGCAAGAAGGTTGCTGGTTCGAGCCCCGGCTGGGTCAGTTGGCGTTTCTGTGTGGAGTTTGCATGTTCTCCCTGTGTTTGCGTGGGTTTCCTCCGGGTGCTCCGGTTTCCCCCACAATTCCAAAGACATGCGGTACAGGTGAATTGGGTAAGCTAAATTGTCCATAGTGTATGTGTGTGAATGAGAGTGTATGGGAGTTTTCCAGTGATGCTTTGCAGCTGGAAGGGCATCCGCTGTATAAAACATATGCTGGATAAGTTGGCGGTTCATTATGCTGTGGCGACGCCTGATTAATAAAGGGACTAGGCTGAAAAGAAATTGAATGAATGAATGTCTATTGAATTCAATGCTGTAAATTATTTTACACGACATCAAACATAATATAATAATAAATACAGATGAGGCAGAGTGTAAGTGTCCATTTTAGGGCTGGCCTGCTCTTTAGATCTCTCTTTGTTCATAACTGGCTATAGTCCCACATTGTCTGGCTGGTGATTGGCAGAGTGTCCAGCAGCGGGGTCTAGAGGGTCCAGCTTTATTGATTTCCTGCTTGTGCTGGCTGCCTGAGCTGTCAGTCAAGTGCTCAGAACAGTAGGATGTCACTGGGCGTGCACTGACAGGCATGCAGCCATGAACGCCAAACAAGCACAACATGAAACTGCGGGGCGACAGCCAGA
This sequence comes from Danio choprae, assembly GCA_903798125.1. Classification (NCBI taxonomy): domain Eukaryota; kingdom Metazoa; phylum Chordata; class Actinopteri; order Cypriniformes; family Danionidae; genus Danio; species Danio choprae. The sequence goes on from CAIGQW010022071.1 coordinate 398,991, forward strand.
GCACCAGTGGGTAGAAACGCCCTCTTTCATCTCAAGATATGGAACGGTATCAATCTGAATTAAAATAAGCTTCTGTCTCGTTTTAAACACATTCAATACCAGACAGAATGAATGGATTGTAATGAGTTGTGTGAGAGAGGCTGTCAGGCGTGGCTGTAATATGTTCTGGGCTGATTTCAGTTACATCTGCCAGCGAAGCCACTGATTAGTTTGAGAGAATAATCCACAGACACTATGACTAATCTGTTCTGAAGAGCATTGAGAAACATTAGACTTCTCAAACCTCACCGTTCCATCTAGATGGTCTCACGGAGAAGAAAAGATTCTCTCGTGTGAGAACTGGGAAAGGAAAGTTCAGAAAGTTGGGTCAAAGTTTGCAAGCTTCAATACTTCTTACAGTCACAAATACAGGTTATTAAAAGGTTTGATAATGACAATGCTGTAAAATTGACTCACAAACATTACACTCAAACTCTCCAAAAATATGTTTGCTTTCTCTATAGATTTTTTTCTGTATATGTGCGATCATTATTGAATTTAATGGTATGACTGATGGCCTCACAGTGGCGCAGTGGGTAGCACGTTCGCCTCACAGCAAGAAGGTCGCTGATCGCTGGTTCGAGCCTCGGCTGGGTCAGTTGGCGTTTCTGTGTGGAGTTTGCATGTTCTCCCTGTGTTGGCGTGGGTTTCCTCCGGGAGCTCCGGTTTTCCCCACAAGTCCAAAGACATGCGGTACAGGTGAATTGGGTAAGCTAAATTGTCCGTAGTGCATGAGTGTGAATGGGTGTGTTTGGATGTTTCCCAGAGATGGGTTGCAGCTGGAAGGGCATCCGCTTCGTAAAACATATGCTGGATAAGTTGGCAGTTCATTCCGCTGTGGCGACCCCAGATTAATAAAGGGACTAAGCCGAAATGAAAATGAATATATATTCTTAATTTTTTTCTGGCATATTAATATCGGAAGAGACTTTGTTTAAGATACTTTTATGACATATTTCCCTTAAAAACACATTTCCTCTCAAGTACCCATAGTCGGACATCACATTTGTGAGATGACAGAACCCAGTCTCAGCAGAATAACACATGCTCACGCATCAAGCTGTCTGCAGAAAAAACATGTACACCTCCAGGATTCTGACAGGCTGGAAGAGCAGCCATTACCATAGCATGCTTAATTGAGCATTTTACCTTCCCATCTATAGCGTGTGTGTGTTTGTGCAGCCTGTGACTATCTGAAATGTGTAATTGTGCTCTGCTGACGACTGTGGTTTTTCACTTTCACTAGACCATCAGCATCTGAATGTAGATTCATCTGAATGTAGATTATATTGTTACAAAGATACATTTTACGATGGTCTGACCATGAAATCGTCCTCTCTGACACCTGTATTATTTTCTGTTAAGTAAAAAAAAAAAGGTTTTATTGTCTGGCTGGGCTGTAGCGTGAAATGAGTCTGCAGATAAGAAAACATTCTCAAAAACAATTGATTAAATGAATTGAAAAGCTCATTTAATAATTGTTTACAATAACAAAAATAAATACATTAAAACGTTTAATTTTGAGATACTGACCAAGATATGTAAAGAGTTCAACTGTAATAAACTGTATATAGATGTTTTTGTGTTTAGATAGTTTTGTTTTATTGATTCAAAAGAACACAAGTTGTCCAAAAGTAGGAAGCAACTATAAAAATATTCTAATATATCAAAAACGCATGCACATGTATTTTAAATACAAATACATTATAAGTACATTATTGTATTATAAATACAAATACATGCACAACAGTGTTGTGCAAGTTACTTTCAAATTGTAATACATTACAGATTATTTGTTATTTAAAAGTAATCCCTTACCTTATAATATTACTCGCAACTTAACTTGCAATTTAAAAATGATAAAATAAAATAAAAACTAATAAAAAGAATGTTACAATTTTGTACTTACATTATCCCACATTATTTAGTTATTAAGTTAGTTATAAAAAAGTGATTTAAACAAACACTGAAGCTAAAACCATTCAAATGCTAATAAGTTAAACTTCTAAACGTAAAAATTATGAAGACTTCAGACAAACTTAATATTAAGGATGTTTTTTTGGGTTTTTTTGGCAGATGAAGAAAGTATAGAACACATTTTCTCTGTTTATACAGCAAGATCAGATTTTCTGTCACAGAATAAGTGCTTATTAATAATAAAAAATATAAAATCTGTTAATAGATTCATTAGGGACAGAGCATCTACGGTGCGTAGGCCCTATTGGAATGGTGTTGTTTATTCTTCTCCGGAATGAATCGCGATTTTGAGGGTCTAAACATGGTTGAAAACTCACGAAACTTTGCACACGCCCCAGAAGTGGTGAAAATTTACGTCTGTTATAGGTTTCGGAAGTGGGTGTGGCAAAATGACTCGACAGCACCACCTATGCACATTTGACAGACTGGCCCCCAAGCTACATTTCACGCACACATAAGAAAATTGGCACACATATCAAACATGCCAAAACCTACAAAAAAGTCTCAAACCCAACAGGAAGTCAGATATTTTTAACTTCCTCTGCCAAAAAAGAGCAGTTTTTGCCATTTCCAGGTGTGGAAACACACAGTCCTGAACACATTTACATGCCAATAACCAGATACAGATATAGCGCCACCTGCTGGCAACAGGAAGTGACGTTTTAAAGTGTAACAAACTCCTCCTACAAATTTTATCACATGGAATCCATGTTCCGTTAGTTTAGTCCAAAGGCCTTTGTGGTGTTAAATTGTGAAGATCTAGAGTTTTTGCCGGGGGGCGTGTCCGTGGCGGACTGAGAAAGTGCAATGCTTCGCCATGGAGGAGGAAGCACTTATAACTCAACCAAACAATATCTGATCTGCCTGAAAATGCACAGGTTCGATGAGATTCCTCTCCTGAAGACATCTGCATGCCAATATTGAGTCTCAGTCATAGCGCCACCTGCTGACAGAAGGAAGTTTGGCATAAATCGGTGATTTTCTCAGGTATTTTAATATATATCGGCTTATATTATTATTGTCCACTGTTCTCTATCATCCCAAGGCCAGCGGGTGGCGGTGAGCCCGGGTGCGAGGTCCCTTTCATCCCTTTCAGCTTTAATTTAGTTTATTTTTGTTACTCATTTAGAATTTTCTTTTTTTTCATTTCAATTAACAAAAATATATCTATCCATTCATGAACACCAGCATCAGCATCATTCCATTTTCCTTAAGTAACACATAAATTAAACTAATATTACTAATACTTATGAATAAAAATTAAATAGCAGCTACAAACTAGTTTTGGTTGATACAATATAATAATTTTAAAGTGGTAGAGCCACCACAATTGTTTAACAGTAAGTTGAATGCTGGTAATTTATTTTGCTCTTAATTTTTAATGATATACAGTGTGCACTGCCACGCTTGTGTGCCATGAGCTGACTGCCCGGGGAAGTTTATTTCCTTTTGGTGAGAGACATACTTTTTAACCCATAACAAAATGTGCTTGGGTTATTTTTATTTGGCCTTTCATCGGAACATGTCTAGCATTGTTTTCACGTCAGACACAGTATTTAATACACAGTATTTGTATTTTTACCTGTCAAGTTGAAAGCAGCCTGTGAAAGCAGCTGGACTTTACATGCTCGAGGCTGTGCACTTCCAATGAAACTGCTCACATTTTGCAGCTATCTGCATTTATCTCACTGAAAATGATCTAAATGCAACTGCCGTATCCTAAAACAGCTTTAAGAAAAATTTGTGGTAACACTTTTAATTATAACTCTGATTATAACTCTGCATTTTTCAATATACATGTTCATAACACATCATACACTGATTTATAAGTATTAATTAGTCAGTCATGTTTGTATTTATAATGACTCAGTATGCAATTTTAAAATGTTTTTCATGTTGTAGTTACAAAGACTCATTAGTAGTAAGTTAACACTTGTGTTTTGTCAAGTGAATGGTTTCATTTTGTATAAAAGCCATGTTGTCTTGTACATATACTTATTGTAAGTTATAATACAGTTATTTGCCTATATATAATCTAATTAATACTAATATAACAAATTAATACATATAAATCAGTGAATAATGTATTATGAACATGTACAGTAGTCAAGATTTGAAGAGGATAATAAATGAAGCTTTTATTAATGTTGTCCTAGAACTATGGAACAACACCCATTATTTTCTTAGAACAATTTTGAAAAACTTTTTAATCCACTTAAAATGTTGACTACTGTACATGGACAATTTAATTGCATTTCTAATAAGCATTAATAACACAGTTTTAAAATGTAACTGTCATTATAATAACATTATAGATTTTGTTGAGTCATTATATACATTTATGGAATTGTTATGATTTATTATGAGTTATAATGCATTATGAGCATGAGCTTCATAGAAAGTGTTATCAAACAAGTTTTCCTCATGCACATGAACCACGTCTGAGAGACACGGCAACAAACTGTAAAGTTGACAACTCCTATGATTATACACTCAGACATGACGTCATCTAACTATGCCTTCATTTTAATACATGGTGAAATCCTTATGTTTTGCTTTAAATATCTTGCAGTTTTACTTTCTTTTAGTCGCTTGAACAATTACATTTTGGTTGAAAAGCGTGTTGTAAGTAACACATGCATGACTCAACATGTACAGAGTATATTTAATTCTGAACACATTAAATTCATTAGTATAATACCTTACCCTACTGTGTTACAGCAAAATATAATTAGTTACTATGTTGCATTACTTTTCTAATGTGTTATTTCCAATGCTGAAAACAAACCATGCTTAAAAAAACAACAACAAAAGAAAGAAACTTGCCCTAGTAGTTTCTTGCCCAATTATATTGTATCATAATTGTTAGTTAAAATGAGCAAGAGTACATTTATGAAATAGAATTAGGCCTTTGATTGTCATTAAACGGTGAACTGAGTTACAAGTTTTAACAATGCAAGTTGAAGGCAATTAGTAGTACCCAGTCAAATACAAACATGCAACATATCCATCGCTTACCTAAACTAGGTAGACTTTTGTACCATTTGCACAGATCTTATGGACAGTACTTAGAAGTAGTAAAATAGAAGTTGAAGTAAGTTTTCACTTCTGAATCAATTCTTTTTTAAAAAAGAATGAGAGGGGAGATGAGAGGAGGCAAAAACAGACTCTGACAAGGGAAAAACACAGTTTAACCCGAAAGAAAACCATACCTTGAAAGACAACAAATATGATGCAAATAAGCTTAAAGTGGGTGGCCTAAAAATAAATAATTAATAATAAGAAGTTAGATCAGATCAGATTAATAAATTGAACTGCATGGGAAAGAAATCCCACTTGCAAGGTAATTTGTGTGAGCCTCCTTTTTTCTTAAATTTAAGGCCTTATATTTTCATTACTTGTGTGTGCGTGTATATATATGTCACGGCCACACAAAGGAGACAAAGCAGGAATTACTTCAAGGGTTTGTTGTGCAATGCAACAAGAGTGGAGTGGTGAATCAGATGAGTGGTGTAGCGGAAGAGAAGCTAGCTTACACACAGGTCATGAGGTGAGTGCAGGTCTTCGGCAAACACCAGTATAACAAAAGTCATTTCCCTGAATCAGGCGCTTTGCATCCACAGGAGGAAATGGACATCCACGAAGGAGCACAGGAGAAATCGGCACATGAAGACGAAGGAGCATGAAGGAGAACCATCTGACTTTGAATCCAGCCGGTGAGTAAATGACAGAGGTGAGTATAAATAGTGCCTGGGTGATTGCAGGTGCAGGTGTGGGTGATTAGTAGTCTGGTGAGGGTTCACGGGTGTGGTATGTGGTGGATGGTGACTGAGAGCAAGCAGAGAGTGTGACACTACCCCCCCTCCAAGGGTGACTCCAGGCACACTAGATTGGTGGCAGGGACAGCCTCGACCTCGGGGAGCTGGACGGTCCGGATGTCGGTGGTGGAACTCCTCGAGAAGAGTCGGATCCGGGATGTCACTGTGGGGTGTCCACGATCTCTCCTCTGGACCGAATCCTTCCCAGTCTATCAGGTACTGGAGCTGGCCTTTCTGCCGCCGGGAGTCGAGAACTTCCTGGACTCGATATATGTTGTCGCAGAGGATTTCAGGTTGTTCTGGAGGGGGAGGCGGTTCCAGTTCTGTGGATGGAGGAACAACTGGGTCAGAGTGAGGTTTAAGTAATAATATGTGAAATGTGGGGGAGATCCGATAACGTGGAGGCAGATTGAGATGGTATGTGGCTGGGTTAATTTGAGAGTGGATAGTGAATGGTCCTATGTAGCGGGGACTCAACTTACGGCAGGGCAGACGAGGCCGATGTCCCTAGTAGAGAGCCATACCTTATCTCCCGGATGGTAAGTGGGGTTAGGTAACCTCTGGCGATTGGCGGAGTCAGTATACCTCCGTACTGTGTGCCTCCATACTCCGTACTAGTTCCACACTTGGTCATGTTCAGCCACCAGTACTTCTGTTGGAGGAGCGAGAGGGTTTGCCTGCTGCCAGGGTGTCCAGAGCTGAGGGAGGTGTGCATACTATCCAGTAGCTGAAGATGGAACCTGGTAGGTACGGCCCTGGGGCAGTTCAAGGGGTGCTGGCTCTTCGGTGGCAGCGGAACAAATCTCTTCATCCACCTGCCACAAGATGGGAGCTAGGAAGACAGAAGAGGGTAAAACAGGGTCAGGAGTGTCAATATTGGGATCCGGTAAGTACATACGTGAGAGGGCATCAGCTTTCAAATTCTTATGACCCGGTTGATAGGTGATCTGGAAGTCGAAGCGGGTAAAGAATAGCGACCAGCGGGCTTGACGAGCATTTAGCCGTTTAGCACTGCAGAGGTACTGGAGGTTTTTGTGGTCGGTTATGACGGTGAAGGGGAATTGGGCTCCTTCAAGCTAGTGCCGCCACTCCTCGAGGGAGATTAATGGCCAGTAGCTCACAATCACTTATTCCATAGTTCTGTTCGGCTGAGGTTAATGTCCTGGAATAGTACGAAGATGGATGAAGAGCTTGGGGTTCACCAGACCATTGTAAGAGAATGGCACCGACTCCGGTATCAGCTGCATCCACTTCCACGACGAAGGGTAGAGTGGGATCGAGATGCCAGAGGACGGGTGCTGCAGTGAATATCTGTTTGAGAAGCTTGAAGGCCTGGTGGGAATTAGCGTCCCAGAAAAGAATGCGTCGTCCGCCTTTAAGGAGGGAGGTTAAAGGAGCCAAGAGGAGGCTATAGTTCTTTATAAAGCGCCGGTAAAATTTGGCGAACCCAAGGAATCTTTGAAGTTCCTTAACCGTCTTGGATTCTTCCCTATGAGACACGGCATCCACCTTGCAGGCTTCCATGCTGACCCCTTTAGCAGAGATTACGTATCCGAGAAAGGAGGTTTTGAAAAAATGTGGTTTTGTGAAATTCACATTTTTATGCTTTCAGGAATAGTTGGTGCTCTCGCTGTACATGGGAATGGTGTTCTGTCATATTCCAGGAGTAGATCAGGATATCGTCTATGTAGACAATGGTGAATCTGTAAAGAAAGTCTCTGAATATTTAATTCATGAAATTCTGGAAAATGGATGGACTGTTGGCTAGGCCATAGGGTGTTACCTAATATTCGTAGTGGCCTGTCGGGGAGATAAAGGCGGTCTTCCATTCGTCCCCTTCTCGGATACGAATCAGATTATAGGCGCTGAAACTAGAGGCTGCTGGTGACGTGGATGGTTTGATGAACCCCTGATGGAGAGCTTCTTCGATGTATTTCTCCATCGCCTTGTGCAATGGACAGAAAAGTGGGTAGATTCTTTCATGCGGTAGTTTGCCGTTTGGTAGCAGGTTGACACTACAATCCTTGGACCGATGTGGTGGTAGTTGTGTGGCTCGCTTCTTGCTGAAGACATCGGAAAAGGGGGTGTAGATAGCCAGGATGGTGACGGTGGAGTGGATAGGGTCTTCTACGCTGGTGGCGTGGACGGAGAGGGGATCCTGATGTGGTTTAGGAACTGTTGGAGGAGATTTATAGCCATGATCCTTGCATGCAGCGCTCCATCCGAGGATTTCTCCTGTGCCCCTATTAATGTTGGGTTAGTGTTGCGCAAGCCAGGGTCTGCCAAGGATAACGTCCACATTTGCCCAGGGGAGGAACAATAGTATTAGCTTCTCCTGGTGATCGTAAGAGGATATGAGGGTGACTTTCTTGGTCCGCCGGGATTTTGCCATCGCCCAATGGTGAGTTTTGGATGGTAGTTATTTGGTTGTGAATTTTGTTATTTATGGTGGGTATACGATGTTTGGTGATATAATGAGATAAGATGAAGTTACCGGCCGCTCCAAAATCCACCAACACATGTAGGGGGAGAGTACGAGAATCAACAATCAGTTGGGCTTCAATATGGGGTATGTGAGTAACGGAAGGAGTAAGTGAAACGTTGATGAGGTGAGATGCTTCCCCAAAGTACAGACACAGCCTGTTCCGGATTCATCTCTGTCGCTCCAAAGCGTCGAGACTATAGGAATCGGTGATCATGGGTTCGTCTGCAGACTGTGCTGGTGAAGGAATCCGGGGGATGGTCACATACTCGGAAGATGGAGAGGTGGGACAGGCAGAGAGGTGTTGGCACACACTGGTGGTTTTTTAATAAAAGTTTCTAAACTGGCGTTATAATAGTACATGACCATTTGTTTGCAAATCTGGGGTCTGAGACCCTTTCGGTATGCTTCTAGTAGGGCTATTTAATTCCAGCCGCTACTGGCGGCGAGTGTTCTGAAGTGCAGTGTATATTCGTGAATGGAGGTGTTACCTTGTTGGAGTGTAATGAGTTCATCGCGCACAGTGAGGGGGGTGAGTGAGACAGCTGACTTAAAATGGCTGACGAAGGCGTGGTATGTTGACATCGCTGGACTGCTGGCATTCCAGAGAGCATCCGCCCATTGGAGGGCTCTTCCTGTGAGGAGAGAAATCATAAAAGCTATCATGAAAATTTCATTGGGAAACTGGTGAGTATTAGCCTCAATGTAGAGAGAGCACTGCAAACTGCACTGCTCGGATCGCCGGAATAACTCATCGGTCGAGAGAGGGGTGTGCTCGTGATGGAAGCGGGGTTAGCACCAGTACCCAGGGGGGCAGAAGGCAAAGTTTGTCAGAGTGACCACAATAATGCATTAGTATGTAGGGCCTGTTTTTGCGAACAGTTGTGGACACCATTGTTCACTACGTGATGCTAGTAGAGTAAAATGTTTTCTGATGCGCTCCTCCAAAACACCCCAGAGTGGCTCAATAATATTTAGATCTGATGACTGTGCAGGCCATGGGAGATGTTCAGCTTTACTTTCATGTTCATCAAACCACTCTTTCACCAGTCTTGCTGTGTGTAATGGTGAATTATTATCCTGATACTCTGCAACGCCTTCTGGATACAATGTTTGAACAATTGGATGCACATGGTCCTTTAGAATAGTTCGATAGTCCTTGGCAGTGACACACCCATCTAGCACAAATATTGGGCCCAGCGAGTGCCATGATATTGCAGCCTAAACTATCACTGATCACTCTGGGCATGCAACAGCCTGGGTGGTACGCTTCTTTGGGGCGTCTCCACGCCATAACTCTCTTGGATGTGGGAAAGACAGTAAAGGCGGACTCATCAGAGAACAATACATGTTTCACATTGTTCACAACCTACGATGTTCCCTGTTGGCACCATTAAAACCAACGTTTAACATTGGCACGAGTGACCAAAAGTTTGTCTATAGCCACTCAGTCATGTATATTGACCCTGTGGAGCTCCAGACAAACTATTTTGATGGATACAGGAGAGTTGAGGTGCACATTTAATTCTGCAGTGAGTGTCGTAGTTGCCGACCTTCTCATCAATTAGACACTATCAGACTGGAGGTTTTGGTTACCAGAAAATAGACTTTATTCAACATAATAAAGCCGAGATGTCTGAAAACAGCCCTTCAGGACAAGCTGAAGTCGCCCCTAGACAATCTGAATCTTATGTGTCCTGCTTTTATACAGATTTTAGTCACAAACCACTGTGTTCCTGTGACCATCTTAGGAAGTCATGTATGGGAAGGACAAACACTCAAATGCATGAACAAGGGGGGGTTTATATTTACAAAATAAAAGGCAACAAAAACAACCCAGAGGGGGGAAACATTTACTGAAGTTTGCTATTTGCTGAAAATCCAAACTAGACTGGGCTGGCAAGGAAGGACAGGAACAAAAACACAAAGTTAAGACTGACTACGAACTGGCACAGGACAGCAGACATGAGGGGGCTATAAGGAGAACAAATCAAGAAATAAACAGGTGAACAGAATAAATGAATAATGGGATAACAAGAGAACACATGGTCAATGAAAACTCACTAACACACATACACAAAACAAAAGCATGCTTCCGCATGTGAACACAAGCCACATGCTACATACAATGCCAACACAAGACACAAGACTGAATGCAAGACACAACATGATAAATGAAACAACACTTACCATGCACTCACATATGCAGCATGGTTGTTCAAGCCCTAACGCCAATCCAAAAATAAAACCAACTTGACAGAAGTGGCATGACAGCATGCCGCAAACAAGCAACATCAACACCAGAGCATCCATGACCCGATCATCCCCAAGAAACAAAACAAATATGAGAGACAAGACAAAGACAAAAGAAACATCAAAACAAGAATAAACATGAACAAAGAGTCCTGACACTACAAGAGCCAACACTGGTGGGCACTCTGGGGCTGGAGCCAACAGTGTGAGCCTTGACAGTGTCCACCCCCTGCTTTACCAAACAGACATACTCCACTACCTCCCAATAATTCCATATGTCTAAATTTCCTAGCCTCTCCCAGTTGGCTTATTCAATTTAACCAGAAAGAAATGGATAATGGTGGTCTCACTAAACCCAAGCCTCTGGACTGCCTCAAGGAGACCTTGTGCATAGACTCCAAAGAGGCAATAGTTCTGGTGGTGCTAGAGTCCTCTGGCCAGGGCTTTGTCTTCGGGGATCTTCCTTTTGGGAGAGAGTTGGGTGAAGAAATAAGCCCATAGTCACTGCTGAGTTCTCCTTGTGGCCAGTTTGTACTGTCAGGGTTCAGGTGTCAGAAGGATAAGAACTCAAATCTGTGAACAAAGGATATGTATATTAAAAATAAAATAAATACAACCCTTAGTGTGGAAACATAACTAGAAAACAAAACTAGACTGGACTGGACTGGCAAAGCAAGAACAGGAGCAGGACAGGGACAAACTACACAGGAAAACATTGATGATGAACTGGCACTGGAGAGCAGATATGAAGGGGCTATAAGGTGAAAAAAAAATCAAGATATAAACAGGTGAACAGAATAAACTGCTAACGGGATAACAAGATGGATGTGACTAGACAATAGACAGGATAGCACATTGCACAAAGAGTCAAAACAGAAGCCATGATCATGACATCTATATAGAGCATGTGTCTTACTATTTTTGCTGCCTGGTCTGTAAGTGGCATTAAACTGAAAACTGTCACTAACAAGCCTGACAGAGGTGCCTCTATTCCTCTATGGCAGCTTTCATGGAGAATATTTCCTTGTTGTCCACATCATAGTTGCATTTGGCTGATGTCAATTTCCTTAAAAAGAATGCACAAGTATAGAGTTCACCAGGATGGCCATGACATTGAAACAAATCTGCACTGATTTTACAGTCTGGGCCATCCACCTCAACAACAAATGGAAGACTGGGATATGGATGTTTCAATATGGGGGCTGTGGTAAAGTGTTGATTGAGCTGGTTTACTGGCATTCTCTGTCCACCTGTTTAGCAGCTTTACCCTTGTGAAGTGAAGTCAGTGGTTAGGCAATCGTGCTGTAGTTCAGACAAAAACTTCTGTAGAAGTTTTCAAAGTCAATTATTTGTGTTGTTCCATGACAGTTGAAGGTTGAGGCCATTCAGTGACTACTAGAACTTTTGAATTATCCCTTTCTACCCATTGGTGACAAAAAGTGGCATGCTTAACATGAAGTTCACACTTCTCTGCCTTGGCATACAGTTGATTATTCATGAGTCTAGAGAGCACTGTCTTGACAAGAAAGACATGTTCATTTTGAGAATTAGGTTTAGATTAGGTTGTAATCAATATATGGCGCAACCTATTGGTTCATTGAGATAATGAAGGATCTCATTGATAAATGGCTGGAATACAGCAAGAAAATTAGCAAGTTCCTAAGGCATGACTAAGTATTCAAAGTGTGCCATTAGTGGTCAAGAAGCCATTTTTCCATCTACACCTTTCTTGAATTCTGTTTGTATTTACTGAATTGTATGTACTTCTTAGGTCTAAATTAGTGTACAGTGAGTACAGAAAGTATTCAGACCCCCTTAAATTTTGCACTCTTTCTTACATTGCAGCCATTTGCTAAAATCATTTAAGTATTTTTTTCCTTATTAATGTACACAAAGCACCTCATATTAACAGAAAAACACAGAATTGTTGACATTTTGTAGATCTATTAAAAAATAAAAACAGAAATATCACATGGTCCTAAGTATTCAGACCCTTTGCTGTGACACTTATATATTTAACAGGTGCTGTCCATTTCTCCTGATCATCTTTGAGATTGTTCTACTCCTTCATTTGAGTCCAGCTGTGTTTGATTATACTGATTGGACTTGATTAGTAAAGCCACACACCTGTCTAAATAAGACCTTACAGCTCACAATGCATTTCAGAGCAAATTAGAATCATGAGGTCAAAGGAACTGCCTGAAGAGCACAGAGACAGAATTGTGGCAAGGCACAGATCTGGCCAAGGTTACAAAAAATGTCTGCTGCACCTAAGTTTCCTAAGGACACAGTGGCCTCCATAATCCTTAAATGGAAGATGTTTGGGACGACCAGAACTCCAGATCTGGCTGTCCAGCCAAACTGAGCTATCGGGGGAGAAGAGCCTTGGTGAGAGAGGTAAAAAAGAACCCAAAGATCAATGTGGCTGAGCTCCAGAGATGCTATCAGGATATGGGAGACAGTTGTAGAGAGTCAACCATGACTCCACCAGTCGGCTTTTTTATGGCAGAGTGGCCGGACAGAAGCCTTTTCTCATTGCAAGACACATGAAAGCCTGCATAGAGTTTCTTTGGTTCTGAGACCAAGATAGAACTTTTTGGCCTTAATTCTAAGCAGTATGTATGGAGAAAGCCAAGCACTGCTCATCACCTGTCCAATACAGTTCTAACAGTGAAGCATGGTGGTGGCATCACAGCATCATGCTGTGGGGGGTGTTTTTCAGCTGCAGGGACAAGAAGACTGGTTGCAATCGAGGGAAAGATGAATGCGACTAAGTACAGGGATATCCTGGACAAAACTCTTCTCTAGAGTGCTCAGGACCTTAGATTGGGCCAAAGGGGTACCTTCCAACAAGACAATGACACTAAGCACACAGCTAAAAGAATGAAGGAGTGGCTTCACAACAACTCTGTGACTGTTGAATAGCCCAGTCAGAGCCCTGACTTAAACCCAACTGAGCATCTCTGGAGAGACATAAAAATGGCTGTCCACCAGCGTTTACCATTCAACCTGACAGAACTGGAGAGGATCTGCAAGGAGGAATGGCAGAGGATCCCCAAATCCAGATATGAAAAAACTTGTTGCATCTTTCCCAAAAAGACTCATAGCTGTATTAGATCAAAAGGGTCTTTCTGCTAAATACTGAGCAAATGATCTGAAAACTTAGGACCATGTGATATTTCAGTTTTTCTTTGTCACAGAATGTCAACAATTCTGTGTTTTTTTTCTGCCAATGCGGGGTGCTGTGTGTACATTAATGAGGAAAAAAATGAACTTCAGCTTTTTTTGACAAAATAGAACCCTGCAGCTACAGTAAAAAACAGGGGTCTGAATACTTTCCGTACCCACTGTATATCTTGGGTTTATGTAGTTGCTTCAGGACTGTGGGGACCAATGGGACCATTGGGAGCAGGTAGTGAAAACGTTTAAAGTGAAATTATTTAATCCATGATAATCAGTACAAGAGCATAAACCTTCAGCTTTTTTTGACAAAATAGAACCCTGCAGCTGCTGGAGAAGTGGAGTGACAAAAGAACCCTGAGCTCAGTGTTTCTTTTATGTAAACCTCTATAGCTTGAGTTTTGTTGCATTGCGCTAGGTACACAATACTTTTAGACAACAGATTGATAGAACAATCTAATGTACAACGGTATGTCATCTGGATTGCATTGATTTTGCTAAACACTTCAGTGTAGTCCACATAGCGAGCTGGGATTTTAGCACAGCCTGGGCTTTCTACACTGGTAGTAAAGCGTGGTATTTATGCAGAACACTGACCAAGAAATCAAATTACTATGCTGCCAAGAGATGGTGGGATCATGGATAGACAGCCAAGGGTATCCTAGGATGATTCGAGGGAGCTCCAGCAAAGATAAGCACTGTCAATTCAATTAAAACAAGAATACTTAATAAAGCATGCGAACTGGCAATACTTTGCAATCACAGTTTGGAAAAGCTAAATACCATACGTTCTATATGAACGGTTGAGCTCATCTGGGATGTGAACTGCAAGCAGCAATTTTTTAACCGCATATGACTCCAGAGGAGCAGATGGCGAGTGAACTGAGACATATAACATGGGCATACACTGCCCACACAGTTGATTTAAGCCACCGCCGCCTGCTCCAGAACCTGTAAAAAACGGCGAAGAGCAAGAAACACTGCCCACAGCCCGCAGCTGCATGCTCGTTGCACACAGCCCCTCAGCCCGTGCTGGAAGCATCCACCGTGACGACAACATGCCTGGACACTTATTCTAAGGGCACTCTGGCTTGTAGAAAGGCAAGGTCCATCCAAGGACTGAGGGTCCCAAATTGGCTTGGCTGAAGACAACAGAGACAACTCAGGCCTGCCCGAGTGCTAACCGACTTGTGGGGGACAGCAGGGGTGGCACACCCTAATGATAGAGCACCGCGACCTCACACGCATGAATTATTTGTGAGCACGAACTATCCGCAAGCATGAACTATCCACAAAGACCACCTCAACATGCTGGACCCCCAGACATGGGACGCAATACTCTTGCCCATCATCCAGGGAGAGGAAACTACCACACCCAGAAATGCACGGTCAGAGTGACATTAGAACTTTAAACAAATACACTGCTTAACCATGTTGCTCTTTTAGGGAAATCTCCTCTTTCCTTATTTGAAATTGCTATTTTAGCCACCAGTGAAATGCCCAGGAAATGGGAAGTAGACCCAGTTCAGCCACCACTGTTTGCATCGTCGCCCGCACTTGAATACTGCTTTCTCTTTGGAAGTCAGCTTAGCAGAAGGTTCTCTTCAGTCTCTCATGAGGCTCTGAAGCGAAAAGTCTAAAGGCTCGCTCCGTGAGCGCTGGTTATATACTCTACTAATGATTAATCACCAACATCTGCGGAGCTGAGCTTTGCTAACTCATATGCAATCATTGGCCCTTTTTCTTACTCTTCAGAGTGATTGGTCATCTAGCAAACTCCCAAAGTATCTGTGACACACATCATAGTTTCCTCTGAATGGGAACTAAAGTGCGAGAAAAGAGTCAGAAGTTTTAGTTGCAGCATCAAGCTCTTATAGGCTACATGGAGTGCTAAGAAAATTACACATATCAGGCAGGACATCTTTAAAAAAAGATGATGCACACAAAGACAGGATCATAACATTTACTCATGCTCAATATAGGGCGAAACACAACTAAGTGAACTCTAGCAAACACAGCCAAGAAAAAGCAACCCTTATCTGAACATCCGAAAAATCTGAATATCTCCTTTTAGAAGCACCTCAGAGGTAACCTCAGAGGTAACTGGAGTATAATATTATATACTTGTAAAAAGGAGTGGCTTATAGTGCAAATATGACTCACCGGTGTTAATTTGCCTGTTTTGAATACCCAGAGGTGGTTGGACTCCCAAGTGAAATCCCTAATGTCAGTCAAAGATATAATGTCACTGTGACTGACAGAAAGGGAACATACAAAAATGGAAATTTTGTTTTCTAAACAATAATATGTCACTGATTTTACTCTTTTACGAAACAGAAGACAATTTTAGACCAGATGTTTCTAGAATAGCTGCTCTTTCTTTTCTTAATAGAAATGGGTGGTGATTTTGTAAATGTTCCTGGACACACAATCAAATAAAACAGGGCTGGAATTAAACCAGAATGAGCAACTAATAACAGAATTAGCATTTTTAGGTAACCTTTTTTTGAATAGCAGTAAACAATTTTTTTAATCTGCGGTTGTAACATTTGAAAAATATACATATTGTTATTGCTATTTTCTGGTAACATGGGAGTTGGGAGGATGGAACAAATGGTCATGTTGACATTTCTACAGCATAGCTTGCTAAAATGTTGTCAGTGTTTTTCTGACTATGCTTTTCATTTACAAAAAAAATAAAAAATCTTGTGGCATTTTCCAAATCCAGCTCATACTGCAATCACTCTAATCCTCACTTGAGGACTTGCAATCTCTGTCCATCCAGCAGTCTGACTTTCTCTGTCTCTACAGATATTTGGACACAAGCATTTCCCCTCTTAGCTCAGCAGTGAGCTCCCAGACATTGAATGGTAACAAGCCAGTATTTTGGGGGCTCTGGCACTAAAATATGGCATCTGGGCTAACCTGCTACTTCACTTGTATTTCTTGGTAACACTAAAGTGATGCAACTTTCTTTTGTAAACATGCATAAACTGCAAATTGAGACCTTTTGTTTTGACATATTTGTCTATTTCAGATCCATGGGGTAAAAACCTTGCAAGGTGTTTAATCCAGTTTTACAATTTTATTGTATATTTCTTTAAAAAATGTTACGTGTGCATGTGAGTATGTGTGTTTGTACAAAAAAATCTTACTGGTTCTCGAATCTGACTGACTGAAAGTAATATGCTATTATTCGTATTCGTAGTATTGCCACAATTACTGTTTTCACAGTTTACCACTGTAAATTATCTGACAGTTAATGATACCATTTAAAATTGTAATTATTTTTATTTTTATAAAAATAGTTTGATTATCATGATTTGTGTTGCAAGTTGTGGTAAATCCTAAATGACTCATGGACAGCATGCCAGAAAAAGGAAGAGAAAGAAATCAAAAGCATTGTCATATTTTGCCTTTTATAAATTTGCTTAATTGAAGGTGGTCAATACGTGTATAGAACATGTTAAAACAAAGTCACTGAGACTTAAAATCTGCTGAGCCATCTCAGTGAACACCATCTACCGCTTTATAGTAAATGCAAGGTAAATTTACCTGTACTGTAGATTATTTTAGATACATTATATTTTCCATTAAACATCACACACATATTTAACTCACTCAACACCTGAAAAGTTAGTTAAATCAGATCAAAATAAAATCAAAATAACAATACAGGCTTGACTTATATTGCATTCTTGTTTTCTGCCCCTTTCACTGCACAAGCCTAAGGGCATCCTTGAGGGAGGTGGCCAGGAGCCCACGAACATCCACCAGGTGTAGTAGACCCTCTGCCTGCAGAGCACTTCCACTTGATGGGATTGTCCAAGGATTCTGTTGAAGGCATGTAAGTGATCTGGATGTCAGATGATCAGACCTTACATTGCTGTGGGCCACTATGGTGTCACTTTGCATGCTATGATTATGAACCCAGCCTACAAGCCTAGGTCCTGACCAAGCTGCACTAAGACAGGGGTCATGCATGACCCACGCATGCTTCTGATTACCATCCCATGAACATAATGTCTATAATAGTGATCCAGGATCGCCATATCTGGCAATTAGATTAGTCCAGCATTAGTCTGATGAGGTGATCTCAGACAGCTTATGCACTTACTGCAAGGGAATGTCTGTTGCACCACACCCAGCTCGCACTTGCAAAAGCAGAAGCCACCCTTGTTGTTCACCACAAAAGTGGTTAGCCCGTGGGCAGATCTGAGGATTACAGTGGGGGCTTATCCGTCACCTTTAGGGCCACGGACCCCCCACTCCTCCACAGCGTGCCCTATCCAAGCTTCGAGCGCTGTGACGGTTCATCCCCGTCATCCCCGTCAGCACGGATGCCCATGCTTTCGTTCGATGACAACGGGGATCAAATGCCCATTGCGTCATCAGAAGATGAGCTGTCATGTTCAGATGACAGACTGGGCTTGCTATCACCCTCTAGGTTGCATAGCGTGGTCATGGATCTGGAGTCGGACAAGATGGCTGTGCCTTTCCAGGCTGCTTTGGCAGTGAGTCTAGAAGTGTCATAACCCCTTGATACCTTGCCCTGAAGTGGAGTATAATTGCTGTGTGGTGGGCTTTTCATCGAGAAGAACCCCGGAAATGCCAGATCAGTGTTATGTTATCCTTCCTTCAAGATATGCTGGGTGGAGGCTGTCACACTCTACACTGAGGGTTTTATGTTGCTGCCATCTCTGCTTACTATGACGCAGTAGATGGCAGCGCACTGGAAAAGCATAACCTCATCCGGTTCTTCAGAGGCGTGAGACGTTAGATGATTAAATCCATCTTGCCCCCTCTCTAATGCCCTCTTGGGATCTCTCTGTAGCTCCCGTGGTCTGCAGCAAGGTTTGTTTGAGCCACTGGACTCAGTATCTCCTATGGTTCCTACCATGCCCTTTTTAGATCAGGTAGTAAACCTGCAAGCGCTGTCTGCAAAAGCAGACCCAGCCGTTTCATTGCTGTGTCCTGTTCACGGACTGTGCTTTGATGTGGACCACAATAAGAGCATAAGCCTTCAAGCAGCTCTTTATCTGTTATGGTCGGCAGAAGGGATTTGCAGAAGCAGAAGTTGGCCCAATGAATAGTTGATGTCATCGCCCTCGCTTACCAGACCCAGGGTAGCCACACACTCCTGTGTCCCCCAGGAGTCAGAGCACACTCGTCTAGAAGTGTTGCTTCCTCTTGGACGTTAGCACACGGTGCCTCACTAGCAGACTTTTGTAGAGCTGGGCGACACCTAATACATTCGCAAGATTTTAAAATCTTCGAATGGAGCTTGTTTCCTCTCGATTACTGGGTAATTCTGGTCAATCTGGAAAAACTGAGCTCATTGTCCAAAAATGATTGCTGAGCCATTCTTTCGAACCCAGAGATGCGTGCGCTCTGCTTAGCGACTTCCCCATCTGGCAAACCCTAGAGAGTTCCTCCAAGGCCCCCAACACTCAACTCTGCAGAGGAGCCAGGTGCTTGTCCAGGTTCGGTGCCAGCTATGCGTGATCCTCGTTGGCAATCCCATATGCATCACTTAGCTACGGCGCAGTTCACCCCTTTTCAGGTGGACCCGTATCTTCCCTACCCGCTAACCAGCATATCATTTGTAGCGTTCCCCCTGGTTAGGGCTAGTCCATATGCTTATATTATCACCAGGTCTCCACATCAGAACTGGCACACTTTCCCAAGGTACTGTCGTATTTCTCAAAATTCCTAGTCTACAGCTAGCTAGGTAAAAGAACTCGAATGACCCCCTAAATTCTAATTCTAAATTAATCCCATATTCTGGTAATTAAGTGCCTGGGGACATTAGAAATTTGCGATTTAGTGATGCTTGTGTGCTCACGCTATGCTTGGCAAACATCTCACCAAATACGTGACAGGTCCAGCTGCTGCGGCGCTTTGCTTACACATTTCCAATATGTCTACACCATTGAAGTTCCCGATCTGAAGGGGAATGTCCTTGTTACATCCATAACACACATTCCCTGTAGGAGGGAACAGAGACATTGTGTCTCTTTGCCACGGTAGCTGGGTCTCCAGCTGATAGCTGAGTGTTCAGCTTCTTCAGCAATTAAAACCTGGCTTGCTCTCCTCTAGGTGTCGGCTAAATAATCAGCTGATTAGAAAATCTGGAACTGTAGGAGCTGTGCTCTGCCAATTCATAGGCATTCATTGACATTTTCTTACTCTTCACAGTGATTGGTCATCTAGCAATTCCCAATGTATCAGTAGACATGACATCTCTATTCTTTCGGGGAAACGTGAGTTACGGACGTAACCAGGATGTTTCTCTGCCTCTCCATATTTCATGCTTGCCTATTCAGCGTCATTGTCAAGAACTTTGCCCAGAAGTTTTTAGCAGTGAAGGAACAGTGAGGATGTCAAAAAGCATGGCTAAACCACATGTTGCCACTGCAGCTGCTGCTCCCTGCCCAAGCATAGCAACAGACTGTGATGTGTCCTTGAGGCTAAGCCAACCAGAGATCAACAGGACTGCCTTTTTCCTGGTGGAGTGCTAGGTATAAGCATATTTATTATATATACTGGGGTTGGACAATGAAACTGAAACGCCTGGTTTTAGACCACAATAATTTATTAGTACGGTATAGGGCCTCTTTGTGGGGCCAATACAGCATCATTTCATCTTGGGAATGACAGATACAAGTCCTGCAGAGTGGCCAGAGAGATTTTGAGCCATTCGTCTTGCAGAATAGTGGCCAGGTCACTACATGATGCTGGTGGAAGAAAAGCTTCCAGACTTGCTCCTCTAAAAAACCCTAAAGTGGCTCAATAATATTTAGATGTGGTGACTGTGCAGGCTACGGCAGATGTTTAACTTCATTTTCAGGTTATGAAACCACTCTGTCACCAGTCTTGATGTTTGTATTGGTGCATTATCATCCTGATACATGGCACCACCTTCAGGATACAATATTTGAACATATGGGTGCACATGCTAAACTGTGCTATTACTCTGCTAATATAAATTATATATATATATATATATA
>CAIGQW010022071.1:419849-431525 GCA_903798125.1 Danio choprae
TGAGGGGAGAACATACAAACTCCACACAGAAATGCCAACTGACCCAGCCGAGTCTCGAACCAGCAACCAGCACCAGTGTGTGTGTGTGTGTGTGTGTGTGTGTGTGTTCCTAAATATCTTAATATTCTAAATATGCCTAAGATAAGCCTTCCCGGCCTCAGGCTGTAAATTCTCAGGGTCTGCCAGCCAGAGAAGTGCTGCTACTCAGTTCACAAGCTTGGCTAGCATTGCTCAGCCTATCTCATTGGCCCATGCACACAATCCAACTTGGCAACGTGATGTAGTTTGCCAGATGGATTCCAAGATTTAATAGTGTGTATTTTTTTATTGTGCTTACTACAGCCACTCATGTCTTAAGTGAGGAGGGATGTCATCAATCCCCCGGTCCCTCCAACCATTAAGAAGTACTGGTTTACTCCTCTCTGTTATATGACCCTACTCATTTATTACTGACCTCAGGCTTCTGGTTATGTAGACTAACAAGAGTAGGTGGTCATAAGCAACTAACAATCTAATTGTTTGATGCCCAAAACCAGTACTGTAAGGCCAGTGTCCAGCAGAGTTTAGCTCCAACTTGCTTCTACACACCTGCCAGGAAGATTCTAGTACAGTGTTTCTCAACCATGCTCCTGGAGGACTACCAGCTCTGCACATTTTACATGTCTCCTTAAATAAACACACCTGATTCAGATCATCAGATTATTAGCAGAGACTGAAAGACCTGTAATGGGTGTAACAGACAAAATGGACAACCAAAACATGCAGTGTTGGTGGTCCTTCAAGAACGTGGTTGAGAAACATTGTTCTAATATACCTAGAAAGAGCTTTATTAATTGGTTCAGGTGTGTCTAATTAGGGTTGGAGCTAAACTCTGCAGGACACTGGCCCTCGAGGACCAAGCTTGGGCCCTTTTATTTATTATTTTTTTATTATTATTATTTTCAATTTTAAATTAATTTACTTTAAAATGCAAGCACCATTCAATTCAAGTTTACTTTTATAGCTCTTTTCACAATAATTATTGTTCCAAAGCAGCTTCACAAAAAGTGCACATAATTACATTACAGTCAATATAATAAAAGTTAAGGAGTTGTGTATAGGGTGGGCAGTATATAGTTATACCAGGCTCGTAGCCAGCCTGGTGAAAGAGGGGGTTCTTTTTACTAAAAATGTGGACCTTTTGGCAGTTATTCGCCTCATTTTCTATTTAATTATGAGGTTTAAATACCGCATTTAAAGCACTATTTTTAGCTGTATTAGCTTGTTGGATGGTCATCATAAACACACTTTTTGATTTACCAAAATATTTCCTAAAGATTTTGGATAAAGAAATATGAATAAATATTTACTTTTAAAATATAAATTTATTACATCATATATCATTAGAAAAAAAAAAACAGGAATCTCTTAAAGTTTTAAATTAAAAACTGGTCAGATCATTCAACTTTCCTCAGTCAGAATTTGGCCATTTGAATAAAAAATTATTAAAACATAATAATAATAATAATAATAATAATAATAATAATAATAATAATAATAATAATAATAATAATAATAATGATAATAATAATGTAGAGTTTCATGATTTTTCTTGTAAAAAAAGTACATTTGAAAAATAATGGAAAACATCAATAGCCAAATTAGTATTCAAATGAATTGTAATAAGGGCCACTTTTGGTGCTTCACAACTTTTATTGATCAGTTTTTGTTTCAAGAACAAGTCCAAGATTTACAATAAAAGTCACTTGTAAAATTTTCTCTATTTAAAAACAAAACAGTAACGAAATATGGCTTATCTTGGTCTTAAAGCCTCGATGGGTTTTCCACAATTTATGATGGGATAGTAGATAAAATAGAATAAATTAGCTCATCTATTGGACAAATTCTGGACCTTTATCAGTAAGGGGGGATTTTATATCGTGCTCTAAATAAAAGCTAGTGCACGCGATAGAAGGAATATTTTTCATATTAAAAGGAGTTTTTGTTTTAACCAACACCTCGAATTTATATTTTAGAAACAGCTTCAATATCTTGCAGCTGAACAACAGAGAACTTTGACAATGATCACCTCAACTGCACCTTGTGTGCTTCATTCAGTGTTAAATGCTAACAATGTGAGTTTGAATGCCATTTTACATGACATTTATTACCATACTACTGAAAGCAGCAGCAGATAGTTTACCTTAGATCTTGAAAATGAAATAAACCGTTTGTAATTCAACTTTAAACTCAAAACCAACACATATCAGTGATTCAGCATCTACATTTAATAATATTAAAGAGGTTTAATATGTATTAATTAGATCATAAACCTTACCATTTCGTGCATATTCTGTGCTTCTAAATGGCTGTATTTAAATTTCTGTCATGTTTTGTCTGGTGCAAACAGCCAAATTGCTTATCACTGCAAATCTCGTAGTATGGTGTTAGGACACGTTAGGACATAATGTAATCTCACCTAATGTTTACGTTCGTAATATTTATATTATTTGCTAATTAGTAGCTTCATGTTAAACTCTGAATCTGCGTCTCATTTTGGAGTCTGCTACTGTCCACCGGAGGTCGCATTTCGGTCACGGATGGATGCTTTGAGAGCCTTCCTGACTGAATGAATGAAATACGCGGTTTTCCACCAAGGCAACCCGGGGTGCTGAAATATAATTGGCTAAAGTGGCAGTGGGCGGGTTAAAAGAACCAAAACAAAGACACCCATTCTTGCACGTAATGCACATTTTCAAAGCAGAATAACTCTGACTTCAGCATTGTTTTTCAGATAAACAAGTATGTTCACTTAGCATGTTTCTTAAATATCTGCAAACATATTATGTTTTTTTTATGCTTTAGAAGAGTCAAAAACTTACAAACAGCACCTTTAAGTCTTTTCTGTCCTCAAAGTTCTCAGATGGTTGGCATCGTCTCTTCAATCCTCATAGGGTGGGCTTCATCTCTTCACAGGTCTTGAGTCTGACCGAGTGGCACATCACAATCTAGAGTAAATAGAGAGCAAAGAAAATAATTAGCATAGCCGCTGTTCATAATTTATTTGCATAAGATATATTAATGTAATGTAAAAAGAATGCATTTGAAGAGTTGAATTTAACTGTATCCTACAGATGCATTGTGTATATACGTTCTTAAAAAAATTTATCTTTAATCTAGTTTTAAACTAATAAAGTGTGTCTGAGCCTCCAACAATATCAGGAAGACTATTCCAATGCTCAACCTCCTTTAGTGGACTTTGCTATTGTCGGTATGCAGAATCCCTGAGTTTTGGGAGCACAAAGAATGCTCCCAATTTACTCTTAACAGGCAGCCAGTGTAAAGAAGATAAAAATGGGGTGATATGATTGTATTTTCATGACCTGTAATAACTATGGCAGCTGCATTTTGCTTTAACTGATGTTTATTGATAGTGGGTTCATTCTAACCAGCGAACAGAGCATTGCAATAATTCAGTCTAGAGGTCATAAAAACATGAACTAGCTTTTCTGCATTTGAGATAGATAGCATGTTTCTTAACTTAGCATTTTTTCAAAGATTAAGTTGCTGTCTAGTATAAGATCCAGCTCAGACAGTAGAACTAATACTAAAAATGGATCCCTCTAATTGCAGGTTGAGTTTTGAGATCTGCTGTGTACAGTATTTTGGCCTAATAGGTAATACCTCTGTTTTGTTTTTTGTTTTTTTCTTCCAAACTTAATAGAAGATAATTGTTGGTCATCCAGTCTTTTACATCTTTAATACATTCAGTTAGCTTAGACAGTTCAGATATCTCATGAGGTTTTATTGAAATATATAATTATCATCTGCATAGCAGTGAAAGCTAATCCCATGCCTTATAATAATGTCTCCCAGGGCAGTATGCATATTGTGAATAGCAAAGGGCCTAAAACTGATCCTTTTTAGGACTCCATGCTTCACTGGCCTCACTTTTGAAAGTTGTTCATTTATATTTAAAAACTGGTAACGATTGTTTAAGTATAACTTAAACCATCGTAAAGCATATTACTGGACACCTGTACAATTTAAACAATTTATGAGGATATCATGGTCTATAGTGTCAAATGCAGCACTGAGGTCAAGTAAAACAAATAGCAAGATTCAGCCTCAGTCAACAGCTAAGAGTAAATCAATTGTTATTTTCACTAGAGAAATTGCTGTGCTATGTTGAGGCCTGAAACCTGACTGAAACACTTCAAAACCTTGTTCATCTATAAAAAAGGACTATAATTGGGCAGACACAACTTTTTTTCTAATATTTTAGTCATAAATCTAAATTTGAGATATGCCTATATTTAGATAAGTTGCTGGGATCAAGTTGTGGTTTCTTAATAAAAGGCTTTATTAAGGTTTGGAACATGTCCCAGGGATAAAGAAGAGTTGATAACATTAAGATGAAGTTCTCCTACAACAGGTAACAACTCTTTCAGTAATTTTGTAGGAATGGGATCTAATATACATGTAGCTGATTTAGACATATTGATAAGTATATCTAGCTATTCCTCTCCAATGAATTTAAAGCACTGTAGATCATTTTGATTTAGTGGAGTGTTTAATGAATCTGAGCTATAAGATGGCGCAGAAAAAAATTATATCTGCTTTTTTTTGTCTGAAGCTTTCTATTCTATCATTGAAAACAAATCATGGTCATCACTACTAATTTACAGTGGGATATTTTGTTCAGATGACAACCGATTATTTGTTAGTCTAGATCTCTGTTAAATAAGAATCTAGGATTGTTGCGGTCATTTTCTATTAGTTTGTGGAGGTGCTCAGCCCTGGTGGATTTTAGAGCCTTCCTAAAGCTGGACATACTACCTTGTACGCAATTCTAAATATCTTTAATTTAGTTTTTTCCATTATATTCAAGGGTACGAGTTGTTGTTTTGAGAGCGAGAGTATGATTGTTATACCATGGTGTAGTTTTATTCTCTCTAGCCTTTTTTAATTTGGTGATGGCAACAGTATTTAATGTGCTAGTCAAGATAGCATCTACATGTAGCTAGTTGCTACATCAGGGTCATTTACATTTGCACGTCCACTAAAAAATAAAGAAAGATCAGGTAAGTTACTCGAGAATTTGCCTTTAGTGGACAGAATGATAGTTTTACCAGTTCAATATCTCCGAATCCTAGTGACTGTCCTTCGGTGGGACTTGAAAAAAGCTCATGCTTTGAAGAGCTCTCCATAAAATAATGACTGAAAATACAACTAACATTACTTAAATACAGGGATAAAGAATGACATAGTTATGATATGTGCAAGTCAGATTAAACTAAACCATGATTTAACCTTTTTAAACATGGACAAAAATAACAGAAAGCCATGGTGCATATATTCCTCTAAAGTATTCGCAAGCAGAATTCAAGATGCAGACACCATCCTTTTGTCTTCCTTGAAAAATTTCAGCAAGTTTTGTTCCCTCCGTTTAGAGAGGAAAAGTGATGGATGGCACTGAGAGAGATTGGATGCATGAGATGGGCGAGGTGCTGGACTCCATGACCACTGTAAGTGGAGAGAGAGATCTGTTTGACAAACGCTGTGCCCTGTACACGCTGTGTAAAAGCTGTCTGACATACCACTGTTGACAGGTTTGGCAGAAAAGCGGCATTGGTGCCCAGAAATGGAATTTCAGTGAATTTTGATGACTCAAAGTTCACTTTCCCAAGACAAATATACTTGAGAGGGCGAAACCTCCCCTGGTACAACACCTCTTTTGACTTCATCTGCTATATTTTTGGTTTGATGGATAACATGTTTCTTTTGTTCGGTTTGTTGGTTTTATTCCAGTGCATGTACTGCACCGCCAGTGTTTAAATGTAGGTGTTGTATTAGCAAAACAAATCTAATCATATTACACAGGAAGAGTGAATCTTTGCTGACAGATATTTAATTACACACTCCGAGGTGCTTTTGTCATTTAAAATAGGTGTTATCTCTCTGCTGAGCTGCTGTACAATGTCTGAGGTCTTTACAAGTGAGTGAAAATGTCCTCTGTTTTATTCAGCCTAGGATTTAATATAAATTTATCTCCCCTCGAAAAAAGAAGGCATTTCCATTACAGGATAAAATCCATATTGAGTCTCAAGTCTGACACTCACGAGACATCCCTCGAGTTAGACTGACCTGAGAGAATGTGTGAAGTGCAAGCGAATCGATTAAAACATTTGTGTGTGTCATAATCGTAACTGTTGGCTTAGAGATATCAATGTCATCCCGTTGCCACGTGGGGAATTTAAGACATCTTTTCCTGTGAATTTATTCTGACATGGAGGTGACACCGCCATATATAAAGCTTCTATTAATAAAATCCTGACAGCCAAACATGCCCAGTGCTTCTCAGGGGTTTACTTAGCTTTTTTAAGATGCAAGGTTGTTGTAATGCATGTGTCACTAAAATTATTTCTACAGAAGTTTATTTGTAGGTAACAGTATGTAGCAAACCATCATCTGAAGGACCACCCTTTCTAAAAAAGGCACGGCAGTAAATCCAAAGGCGTTTGGCTGTTGATGGAGTTCTGGGGGACGGCAGCGATTGCACCTCACTTTATGAGTGATTTAGGACGAGCTTTTCCCCTCAATGTTTTAGTCATTACTCTTAATCACACACTTCAGCCATTCCGTCCGCTTCCGTCGCCCATTTCCTCTGTCTTCAGGCTGACATTGACGGATCACAGACGCCCGCTGCATCTCCTCTGAGCCAGACAAGAATATTATCACTGCATTTTTTTCCCCTCCATCAAAAAAAAAGCTTCCAGACTTTCTTTTATTTATTTATTTATTTATAAGTTTATTTTTTTCTGCCATTGCAGTTGATTTTCAAGCAATTGAAATTCAACTGCGGCAAGCACAAAATACAGCAAGAGTTTGTACATCAACTGTCATATGAATGTAAACTGTTCTCTAGCTCATGATAAGGATTTTCTGCTCAGCAGAAAATCGCAATTAATCCTCAAGTACTGCTCATGGAAATCCTAGCGAATGTCAAGAAACATTAAGGCTTCTTCACCAAAAATGAATTCCAATATATTCTGCAAGGAGCAAATGTCATACAGCCATCATTACAGGGCTAAAGAGTCGGCAGTATTCCGAGATCATACACAGATCTGTTATCACACTTGAGGGGTAGACATGTAGGTGACACACAGTTCATGCGACAGAGCCCTCGGGGACAGACTGGCTTTCCGCTGAGCGTTTGACACCTTTTCCATATGCAAGCGCAGGGCCAGGCTGAAGCTGGATGGATCTGCATTATTAGGCTGGAAATGGGGGTCAGTGTGTTTGACACAAGTGCGTCTCCTCTTGCTAACAGCTGGCCTTGACTACATTACCCACATCAATCCACACGCTGCCACAGTCGAGATCAAGGGCTGGTGGATTCCGATATCCTGAGAGGCAAAGAACATTTGCTGTTTTAGATTCACTGTTTCTCATTGCCAAACAGATACGGTTGGGAATCTGGTGCTCTTTTGAGTTTTCTGTCATACAAAAATAAACAGCAAACTGTATTTTGAAGTCTCGCCACAGCACAGAAAAGTGTATATTTACAAGCATATGGTTTGTTTAACTTTAAAATGTAATGAATTGAATTATTATTCAATGTATTAATGAATGAATAGCAGTATCATCATTTATTCATTCATTCATTTTCATTTCGGCTTAGTCCCTTTATTAATTTGGGGTCGCCACAACGGAATGAACCGCCAACTTACCCAGCATATGTTTTACGCAGCGGATGCCCTTCCAGCTGCAACCCATCCCTGGGAAACATCCATACACACCCATTCACACTCATACACTACAGACAATTTAGCCTACCCAATTCACCTATACCGCATGTCTTTGGACTTGTGGGGGAAACCGGAGCACCCGGAGGAAACCCACGCCAACACAGGGAGAACATGCAAACTCCACACAGAAACGCCAAATGTCCCATCTGTGGCTCGAACCAGCGACCTTCTTGCTGTGAGGCGAACGTGCTACCCACTGCGCCACTGTGAGGCCCTATCATCATTTATGCTGAATTAATTTTCTTGCCATATATGTTAACAAAAAAAGTCCTTCGGTTGGATATGTTTTTACTAGAATTCACATATGTGAAATTGATCATATAAATGTCATGGCATACTGTTTTCAGTACAGTTGACATCATGTCCATGACGTGACTATTGAAAAAAACGAATGATGCCTATATTCTTCTGTAAATACCTTAAAACTGTTAATATACATGATTAGCATGTTTAACAACTTAAGACTTTACCATGCGTATAATTATAATATTTAACGACCTTTTTATTCATAATACAAATTTATATTAATTGCATAAATAGCCTTAATGATGTCACAAAAACTATATCTCCAGAGCAACGATGATAAAGAAACGAAAAGTAGTTGTAAAAGTAATGATGGCAATGAATACAAGTAATCGTGGTAATGGCTGCAGCTTTTGTGTTCATTTATCAATCATTTTCAACATGAGTCCATAAATAACAAAAGCAAACAGGCTTTTCCATATGGCATCGTCCAGCTTGTAGCACTCAGCTCTTCATCACTGCCCAGTATGCCAATGTTTCCCGTTTGCTTATTCATGCATATCATATCAGAGATGAAATTAACATCTCATTACTGCTGTAATTAGTGAAGATCAGTTTATTAGAGCTCATTACACAGGAGTTTTTTCAGCTTTTTTTAAAGCTCCAACTGTATGTAAAGCATGTGTTGTGCTTGATTTAAAAGAAATATTGTATTGCATTAATGCAAAGTATTTACGGCTATTGTACATTTATCAGTAGTTCCTTTATGACATGTCTAGTACTTACAGAGTATTGTTGTTATTTTTCTTCCCCTCCATCTTTCCGCATCACAGCTTTTATGTACATTCAAAAAGCGTATGACATGTCATGCATTATAAATCACTGATTATGTATGTCTCGTCATGGTGTGCTATTGCCATTGGAGCACCAGAATTATGGGATGACATTTTTGTGAACTGATTTCCTCAACTTTAATGTTGAAATCAGAGTATTTATTTGATTATTTTCAAATATGAGAACCCACTTAAAATATTATTTTCAAAAGTCTTTTAGCCTTAAATTGTTGGTAATCTTAAACATGCAAAAAGCGACCGGATTATCAGACCTGAGTATGAATCAGGAATGATGTAAAAAACTATTGACGTGGAGTTCATTTCAGCCTTTATTTGCGCTTGGTGTTATCTTATAAAACTTGAATCCGAGATGCATCTCGAAAACTTAGATTTTGTGTACAGAGATAATCTGCCTAGACCAGCTTTCTCTGGAACCTCTCTGACAGACACTCAGTAAAGGCTAAGAAGATTTCAGAGGATGGGCAGTGCTGGTGCACTTCAAATTAAAGAACTAGAGATTAGGGTGCTGATCTTAGACGAATCCACTAACCATATGTGCTAAACCCACTCAAGTGGCCCATGAACGCGTTTTATAATTTTAAATTATGCCATTTTTCTTGGCAGCAAAAAAAAAAAAACTTTGCATACCATTTATGCCTCCAGATTTTGCTGGAGACAGGCCTGTGGTCTCTTGGACTAAGAGTGGTGGCAGTGATTTAACCACACAGATGAAGTCTGAATTCCTTTGCCTGATTCTACAGATTACAGAGCAGCCACAAAAATCAGACAGAGATAGATTTAAACTAAATACAACTGTCTAAATCAATTACTAATCCCAAGATTTGTCAGGCTTAAAAAAAACACACAAACTAGTTAGATATTTTAGTGAAATAGAAAATGTGTGTAAGGATTTCTACATATAATGTAATAAAATGTCTCTATGCAACAGGAATTCTGCATGCATTACCTGAACATGATCTAAATAAAACTAAACACAAAGCAGTAATTCATAAAATAATAATCATTTCAGGAATTTTAATAACCTAAACAATTATTTAATAATGTAGCTTCTTAAGTGATTATAATTTGTTTCAGGTCTGCTTACTGGGGAGAACTAGTTCTGTCATACTGGGATCTCTGATTATTATTATATATATTTTTTTTTTCAGTGACTAATTTAATTCATTTAGAATGACTAATCTGTTTACTTCAGGAGAAGTCAAATAAATGTAGTGGGACTCCAGTTGCTGGTTCACTGTGATGAATCATTTAAAACATTCTTAATTCATTTCGAAGCATTCCTAAAGAAGAAAAAATAAGCATCTTCCAAATTAATAAATGCAAAAGTAAATTTGAGAGGTTTACAACTATGCATATTTGCACTACATAATTAAAAATACACATTTGTACCTATTTCTTAAAGGTATAGAACATATTCTACCTAAAGTTTTAAGTACAGAAGGTGACGGCAACAGCTTTTGTACTTTAATAAAAATATTTTTGGAGATTTAACTGAAAAGGTTTATTTTGTTGTTTTGTAGTCCTGGAATTATCCATAAAATTTAACACAACTGTGGAGGAAGAATAAATGCAATTAATAAATGAATCACTACTCGAATGTATTCATGGTGTGTTTAATTTCTTTTGTAGTTCCACTCAGAAAACGCATATCTTGAATGTTCCAGCAGGCTCTCAAACTTACGGCGGACACCGCAGGAATACCTTCCATGCGCCAAGAAATCCTCTTCCTTTTGCTCCCTGGGGAGGACTAAGGCAGAAATACAGAGGAAGAGTGAAAGAAAAAAGAAGCAGAAGAAAATGTCCGGAGGCTATCCTAGGTAAATGGTTCTATTTTCCCCTCGGCAAAGGCCTCCATGACAATTGAGAACAGTGTCGTGAATACTGGCCTGTCTAATAGATCCCTATAGAGGGACTTAGGTTCCCATCAGAGGAACCGCACACCAGGCAGATCTGCAGCACTCTGTTCAAGGTGTGACTGTAGGATATGACTGCTGATATACAGTCTACAGTGATTTGCAGGAATTTCTTTATCCATTTGTTTGGACATTTTGATTGTGGTTTGAGGGAGTATAATATTACAGCTCTCTTTTTCCTCGTGGCTATATCAGCGTGTCATCCAACAAAGAGGATCACTGTAAAAAGTAAATTATAATATAATAAAACACATAAAATGAATACATGTGGCTGCTTTAAATTTTTAAGTTAAATACAATTTACTTTAAAAGTAATTTCATCTTACATCCATTAAAACTGAACTCTGATTAACTCATTAAAATAAGTTAAAGTGATATGAAAACATATGTTGTCATGACTTCTTGATCATATCGATAATTGAAGTGTGGTTCCATTGCTTATCCTGCACATAAAGGAGCATTTATTAAAATAGTGTCCCTACCAACAAGTAAGACAAACTACCACCCAAAATACATTCACCCAAAACTGACAACATGACAACAAAGCTATAAACCTCTAACCACTACCTCCCATAGTCCCATAGTATTTGCTTGTCCTACTATGGAAGTCTATGGTTACAGGTTTTTAGCTTTCTTCAAAATAAATATATTCAACAGAAAGAAAAAAAACTCATAAAGGTTTGTAATCACTTGAGGTTATCTCTTTAAATCTATGTTAAAGTTTGGGATTTGTGTGTCTTGATTAACTTGACATATAATTAATTCAGCTAATAAACTTTAAAACTATAGTTCATAATAAGTTGCTGGTACAGGATAACCTATTTTGTATTTTATTTATTTATTTATTTATTTATTTATTTATTTATTTATTTATTT
>CAIGQW010022071.1:476904-511904 GCA_903798125.1 Danio choprae
GTATATATATATATATATATATATATAATTTTTTCTTTTTTCTTACACAAAATATTTTTCAAACTACCAAAATGTCAATAAAAGTCACTTGGCTAAAGTGCGTTTCAACGTAAGAGTTTCAACATCGAAATTCAACAAAGCAAAGATCAAGGTCCCATAATATAATTCATAACTGTAAATAAACAGAAACAGTGTACAAGAAATTGTGAATGTTTTAAAAGCTTTTATGTCTTTAATTATTGAAATGCAAAGCTAAATGAAAATGTGAATTCATAGTGTATCCATAATAATAAATAACAATTTCTGATGTCAAATCATTCTGTCTTTAAATCATATATCATTATATCAGGGTCACATGATTATTTATTTATTCATTTATTCATTTTCTTTTCGGCTTAGTCCGTTTATTAATCAGGGGTCACCACAGCGGAATGAACCGCCAACTTATGTTTTACGCAGCGGATGCCCTTCCAGCAGCAACCCATCACTGGGAAACACCCATACACTCTCACATTCACACACGCACTCATACACTACGGTCAATTTAGTTTATTCAATTCACCTATACTGCACCGTGCCGCCCCATCTATCTATCTATCTATCAATCAATCAATCAATCAATCAATCAATCTATCTATCTATCTATCTATCTATCTATCTATCTATCTACCTATCTACCTACCTACCTACCTACCTACCTACCTACCTACCTACCTATCTATCTATCTATCTATCTATCTATCTATTGCAGTGCCTGATTTTATATTCAAACTTTATGCTTAGGAAGACATGACACGTTAAAATTCCACAGTGCTTCCACAATGCTTCCTCTTCAATAGTTGGCCACTTAATTACCTTCTTTTATTACAGAACAAACCGATGTTTGATCAATTTGTGTATTTCTAAATCTATTTTCAGCTAAAACTTAAAAGTCTTTCCAATAAAATGAGCTTCCATCACTGTTCGCCCTGGCAGGAAGATCACCTGGTCTGCTTATGCAACCATAAAGTATATTATCAAGTCAAGACAATATTTTTTTTTTCATCCAGAGATTAGAGGGCAAACACACAGCCAGACATATGTCAATGCCACCTGCTAGTCTTTCCATCGCGCAGACTGTCTCTATCTTTGCCTCTCTCTCAGGCCTACTTCCTTTTAACCTGCCGACTCTAATCTCTTATTTTGCAAATAACAGCATGATAAAACTACAGCTGTGTCAGTCCTGTGTGTATTATGCTCGACATCTCACAGTAAACACTGGCTACCTATTTAAAAAGTTGAATTATGAAAATACGCATTTTTGACTCGATTTTTCGAATTCTTGCTTTTTATATGCATCCCGAGGGGCTGTCTCGACCCTCGAAACCACCCTGCAGAGTATCATTTGAAGATAATGCTGTGCTGTAATGCCACACTGAAAAGCAGCATCATGTCAAAACGATCCCTTAGAAAAAAAGAAGAAGAAGAAAAACTTAAGAGCAGCATTTCCGAACCTCTCTGTGGGTTGCATCGACTGGGTCTGCCTAGACTGAACCGATCTAAGCAGAAATCGATGAGCTGCAATCTGTTGAATAAGACTCAAGAAACAAAGGCAGCTCAATGTTTTGCACGGGAGGATTCTGTCAATTACTCTTTGAACTGAGAGACACGTTTTTGCGGTGCACAGAAATATTCCCGTTCTTTCAAATGCAGGATTCAATCCCACACACATGTACATGCCATATACAATCTTTAACCGTTAATAAAAGGTCAGAAGATACTGAACACACCATAATAATGAAGGTGACGGGTCCAATGAAACTCCAGATGAAGTGATTGTCCATCCTGAGCCAGCATCTGCACAGACGGAATACTCAGTCAAAAAAATGCAACATGGCAGATTGCAGAAATGATCTAACAATTACAATTTTGTTATTTAAGGCAAAAATAAACCTTGCTGTGCAAAATGTTCTGAACACACACAAGGCTTGGTAAGCTAAATAAGCTACTTCATATCATTAACAAAATCCTTCAAAAAACAAATCAAGCCATGTAATTACATGTCCAAAAGAAAAACTGCAATCATGGTATTATTTTTCAGACCCTTTGAGTGCCACAGTTGCCTCCGGCATAGAAAAGCTACACCAATGGTAATTCTGCTTTTAGCTCTTTCATTATATAGGCTTATATATATATATATATATTTCAGACTGCTACAGTGACTGAAAAAATGTTGTGTCAAGAAAATATATCAGTACTGTATATACAACTTTCAATAAAAAAAATCAGTAGATAGATACCAATATTTTACCAATTAAAACCATGAACCACAGCCTGGCCATCTGAGATTCTGTTGTGGCAATAAAGGCTATGATCATGTTATTTTGGTAGCATTACGGCATACACTGTAAAAAAATATTTTCTATATTCTTTTTTTTTATGTTTTTGAATTACATTATGGGGCCTTGATATTTCCTCCAACAACATTAGATGTTGAAAAGTCTGGGCTAGTCCTGTAAGTTATGGTACAAATAACCTAGTAATAAGCTGCCAGTACTTCTTCTGTTATTTTAGGAACTTAAATATCTATACATTATATCTTATACAATATTTTGTTTCAAACCTCTAAAATGTCAATAAAAAGTTACTTTGTTAAACTGTAAAATTGAATAGTCAACATCAAATGTTCCCTAATGCAATTCATAACCATAAATAAACGGAAAAATATTAATTATTAACATATTTTTTATCTATTTTTGTAGTTCTTGTTGTTTGCATCTAAAAAAGCAACTTATGATGTCAGAATTAACAAGCAAAGACTAGCATCATGGTAAATGCTGTTCTCTGACATATCAAGTAATATAATAAAGCATGAAATCAAATAGTTTTTTTTTTCCATTCATGCATTTGGAGAGAGATTATTTTGGGCCTTTGGGTTACGATTTTGCACCTTAAGTATGCGCAATCATATTAGAGATGCTTTCCTTTGCAAACCCTGCCAACAAACATGCACACCGAGGAATCGGTATCTGTTACCGAGACAGGTTTGTGTGGGTTACATTGCAGTGTTTTTTCTATGGGTTGATTCCGCATTAGTTTATTAAACGCTGCTCAAAGACAGTAATTTCCTGTAACGGATCCAGTTTCTCTAGAGTGCGACTTCTAGCAAGAATCACTGATCATATAAACTGTCAATGTTGCAGCTCTCTCACAAACCATAGACTCATCTGAGACAAACACATCGCTTTCATACCAATATAAACATACCTAAAGCAGATTTCGATGCTCAATATTAAAAGACAGTGACGTGGCGTGAAGCTGCCACACTTCCACCTGTTTATGTGTTATAAGGAGCAACCCAAGAGCCCATGCAGTGCTGAAGCACTACCATTAATCTGCGTAAAAGCCTCTTTCTCATGCGGCCCTCGTCTCCGTTAGAGAGCATTTACAAACAACAGGTCACCAGAGACTCTTTGAACAAAAGACACTAACGCATGCAGCCCTGCCTGGAAACCACATTTTGTACTGTAAGGCATCCTCTGAAGACTCGCAGTGTGTCTATGTGTGTGCGTGTGCTGTACCTATGGAACCGATAAGATTTGTGGTACACTTCTATAGACAGAAAAAAAGAAAGGAAATCAAAGAAACATTTACTTACGCTTTCTTAGTCCCGTAGCTCCTGAAGTCTACAGCAGCAGACACTCCCACAACCACAGCGGGGAGAAGGTATCCTGCCATGTAGAAATATTTCCTGCGTGAATATTCACTCTCAAAGACCTCCACCAGCATCAGATACAGCTGAACTCCTTCCAGACACATCCAGGCAAAAGACGCCAAAAAGAAGTAATGCAGTATCCCTGCGATTATGGAGCAGGCCAACTGTTGGAGGAAAAAACACACAAGTGTCAAGAAACTAAAAACTAGAAAATCGAGTTTTAAAAATGTAGATGCTAAATTGTTTATTTATTTATTTGTTTGTTTATTTTAATTTATTTATTTTTTTGTTATTTATTTTAGTTCATTAATTTATTTTAATTTATTCATCAATTCATTCCTTCAATCATTAAATGAAATGAAACGAAAATAAAATTAGAACATTTTCAACAAAAGTTATGTGTTGCTCTGTAAATAAATAAAATAAATAAAAGATATAAGTACTATTATAAATTAATTTTCATTGTTTAAACAGTATTTTCACATTCATTGTTTATGTGAAATTCTGTGGACCCATCTCTAGATCCATCTGAACACATCTATTCAAGGTAATGCATGTTATTTATTTATTTATTTATTTATTTATTTATTAAATTAAATTAAATTATACTTTAGTTTATTTTTTAGAACATTTCCAACAAAAGTGGATTTTTAAGGCTATCAGCAACGTAATGACATGTATTTCTTATTACTTACCAAGGACAGTTAAACAGCATTTTGATATTGAAATTGTCAATTATAAGCCTCACAAAGGATAAATAAAACATATAAGTATTATTATACATTAATTTTCATTGTTTAAACATTACATTCATTATTTATATGAAACACTGTGGACCCGACTCTAGATGAACACATCCATTCAAGGTAATGCATGTTCATTCATTTATTCATGCGTTCATGCATTCGTTCATTCATTCGTTCATTCGTTCGTTCATTCATTCATTCATTCATTTTTTTATTCATTCATTCAGTTGTTCATTCATTTATGTATTTATTAATTAATTTATTCATTCGTTCCTTCCTTTATTTATTTAATTTATTTATCACATCATTTTTTAAAATAACATCTTCAACAATGTGTTGATTTATTGGCTCTAAAAACGTCAGGTAGTTTATTCCTCAAACATGTAGCCAAAAGTTTACAGAGTTGCAGACTCCCTTCTAATTAATGGCTTTGGCTGGTCCTCTTAATTCTTGTGAAGACAAATCTTAATGCTACACCATAAAATGACAGTCTAGAGAATTGTGCACTTCCAACTTTTTTGGCACCAGTTTGAGAAGGGCCTTTTTCTGTTCCAGCATGATAATGCCCCTTGTGTACAAAGTGAGGTCTGTAAAGAAATGGTTTACTGGTGTGGAAGAACTTGACTAGCCTTTACAAAGCCCAGACCTGAATCCCACTGAACACATTTGGGATGAACTGGAACAATGAGCCAGGCCCCATCGCTGATGCTTTTTTGTCTGAATGGGAGAAAATCCCCACAGCCATGTTCCAGCAAACAGTGAAAAGCCTTTCCAGAAAAGTGGAAGCTGTTGTCACAGCTGAAGGAGAACCAATTATCTATTAACACCTTTATTAAAGAAATGCTGTGGAAAGAAATGCTTTCCAAACATATGTGGGGCAATGACCAAAATTATTTTTAATATCAACTGAGTTTTGTCAGCATTAATAATACTTGTCATCTTCACCCTCATAATGTATGTGTGTGGGTGAGGGTGTGTGTGTGTGTGTGTGTGTGTGTGTGTGTGTGTGTGTGTGTGTGTGTGTGTGTGTGTGTGTGTGTGTGTGTGTGTGTGTGTGTGTGTGTGTTTTCTGACCAAGAACAGATAAATAAAATGCATTTTATTATTATTGCTAATAAAATGTTTCTTGTTTGGGTCAGTTTGAATGGACCTTTAGCTATTTTCCCCAATTTAAATATTAATTTATTTGTCTGTTAGAAATAGTTTAGTAGATAATTAAGTAGATTTTATAAATTTAGACTGTTTTGATGTGAAAATTATTATGTTATGGTTTTTTAAAAATATTTTGTTTGAAAAAAAAAGACTTCAGGTTCTAACAGACTAGAATGCAAATAAATTATACTGATTTATAATTTTTTTTAATGATTTGTTTTTACTGCTATTACTGTTTATTTTATATTTTTAGTATTTCACGTTAACAAAAGATACATAAAGAGAAAAGCAATTCACATATTTTAATACATATTTATATATATTTTTCTTTTAAGAAATTCCTGTCAGGAAGTATCAATTTACCAATGTCAAAAAGCCTGAAAAAAACACAATCATGTCAAAATGCGGCAAGAATTCACTCAAATGCCCTTCACAAATTTGTCTTGGATATTGTAGACATGTCTCTAGACATTTCCCAAAGAAGCATATCATGCATTTAAAGTAATGTTACCTTAGGTTCTGTCATGTCGATTCCGATGAGAAAGATGAGCTCAGCTATGAAAAGATTGATGCACAGGTTCTTGTGGATTGTGTTCCTGTCACTCTGCAGTCCACGGAAAAAACAGAAGGTGAAGATGCTCATGGCCAGGCAGATGAGGGATACTACAATACCCACACGACTGATAACACTCAGCAACAGCTCCTGGACTTTGTCGGCACCCTGAGAATCAAATGAACAGAGAGAAAATGTAGATGCTGATTACATTTACTAAATGAGTCTAGAGGGCATGGCAAACAGAACAGAACGGAAAAAAGTAAAGTAAGGGTATTTTAATTAGTTACTTGTAACGTACTTGCTTAAATACTGTACAGAACAGTTCTGGATAAATCAAATCAGAGATGCAGAGTAATTAATAATTTCAGCTAAAGAAGGTTTTATTTATCAAGAAGGTTGAAGAAAAAGGTAGAAGTTTATGTCAAAATGTGGTATGTATTAATTATTGTCATTGCTTTTAAATGTTTTAATATATGTAATGTTTATTAATCTTTAAGTGTTACATTTAATAAAGCTAAAAGGTCTTGTTCGGCAGAAATGTAAAGAGTTAAAAGATTTTATTTATATGCATTGAGATTCATATATGGTGTGTTTATGCGTTGGATTTAAGTTGAGTAGTTTGAGCTATTCTTCAGACATAGTAATTAAAAAAAACACTTTAATAAAAACCTAATGATGTAATTAGTAATTAATTACATTCTTGAGATAACTTACCTATCACCGTACACTCAAAAAATGACTTTTGCTGCTTGTTCAAACTACTTATTTAAAATGAGTTGAAACAACACAATTCTTCTCTAATTACTTACTGTAATTGTTATATGTTCAATCCACTTATATTTGTAAAAATGATTTAGTTAACTTAATCGATTTGTGTTGGGACAACATGAAGTAATTGTGTGGAACCCAGCATTTTTACAGTGTATGCAACTAATCTTTAAACGTAGACAGCCTGCATAACTGTTTTCACATTAACATATAGTTGATTAACTAGTAAATTCGAAACCCTTAAATAGGCCAATGTGCGGCCGTCTGCGGTATCAATTCGTATCGTTTGGCTTAGAGAAGCAGACGAGAGTTGGCAATGTCTATTATAACAGCTGGGTTTCACAGTAACGCATGGACAAAAGCTTAAATATTTATGAAGATCGCATCTTACCAGCAGCTCTCGATGAGCCATGAGCACGGCAAAGTTGGTGAGATGACTACAGGAGCATGTGGTGTGACTTTTATTGGCCTGGATGAGTTTGCAGCCCTGAGTGGACCAGTATCCCATCATGGTTCTCTCCGAGTAATTCCAGAATGAGCAGTTGGAGTTATAGTAATGCTGCATCTGTAATCGACGGCAGGAGACAGAATGATTCCTCATGAGTTAGCGGATCATAATCAATTGATATTTAGTAGCCGTCCCTCCCATAATGGCACCAGTGCATTGTAATTCCCTCTGACTGTTGGCATTCATTCTTGGGCAAATGATACGCCGGCCATATCAAACACTCTTTTGAATGCGCAGTGTGTGTTCTCCCATAAACGACCAAAGAATCTAATAAGGTTAAATGAGTGCGAAATCTTGCACGGGACCATTGATTATATGAGGTGCTAACAGGGGGCAGAATGGTTTGAAGGCATGTCTGTGGAAATCACACAATTACTTTGATAGAGAGCAAAAATCAAGCCGGGTCTCCTCTGGGAACGCTCCTGACACTTTAAAAGAGAGCGCGATGATAATTGGTCCTCTGGTAATTTCATCCTGCATTGTATAGCTAATCTGGGAGTTAATTTTCCACTCCAAAAAAAGGAAATTGCATCATTTACATCCTAATGTCGACAAACGAATTAGTTTTCATTAAGAATTTGGTCTAGGCTGGTAATAATCATTGGTTTAGACTTTGTTAATTTCGTGTTCGATGGCTTAAATAAACCCCTCTGTGACCTTGTAGGGTGTTTGAATTGAGACTGCTTTTATTTTCCCTTTATTTGCCGTCTTGCTTTGCTATCCCGCTGCTTTTACGATCGCTTTGTTTGTTTATTGCTTGCACTCACGTCGATGTGCTCCAGGGTGAAAATCACAGGCTCTGATATAAATACACGACTGGATTCTTTGTTTATTGATGCGGCGATGACGTCAGAATTCACAGCCACCGAGAGGTTGCGTCCATTGACCTCGTGGCCAAGTTTCATTGTTGCATTCTCCGTGCTTAGAAACTGCCCCAGGTTCTTATAAAGGGCAAAAACCAACTTGGCAACACCTGCAAAAGAAGAAAAAAATGGCAAAACTTACTTCTCATTACTCTCTATTATGTCAGTGAGCCTCACAAAAACTGTCAAGAACACCTCTGGGTTTTAGTTCACGCCAAAATTAATGGAGAAA
Organism: Danio choprae; assembly: GCA_903798125.1. Lineage (NCBI taxonomy): Eukaryota > Metazoa > Chordata > Actinopteri > Cypriniformes > Danionidae > Danio > Danio choprae. The sequence continues at coordinate 485,424 of CAIGQW010022071.1, forward strand.
AAATATGAAATTATGTTCTGCGCAAATGAAAATGAAGCCTATTAAGAGAAAGACATTTTGACAATCATGATAATTCCCACTGTGAAAAAAAAATTCTAATTGTTATCATGTACATTTAATTAAAAATGTTTCTTAGTATGTTTGCAATCATCTTATGCTTGATTCGCTGGTGAATTATTCCTAAGCAGTACAACCCCATACACGTACAGTGTACATCCCGCAAAACTTTTTAACTTCAGCACCAAGTGACCTAGCAACAGACCCAGATGTGTTTGTGGAAAACAACATATGCTGAGCATTATGTTCACATCAATGTTCAGATTTTTCCTTGACCACGAGATCACTTCTATCTCCATAGTGACCGGCACAAACTTATATGTTCTTACTCTCAATGGATTTGATACTAATGTGCTACAATGACTTTACATGAGTGCGTTTGTGAGTGGGCTGGAGCGTACCATTACGACTGTTGAGTTTCACAGTATTGGAAGACAATTGGATAGAAATACCACCCCTGCCACTCTGGGGAAACCTGAAATCTTGAACCTGCCCATCTGTGCTCAGCACGTAAACATCCAGAACTGCAGAGAGAAATCAGATGTTTCACATTGTTAGTTCACTAAGCAGAAAGACGAGACGGAATAAGGGGGGAATTCACTGAGAACGAATTACGGTTTATTTGCATGCACTATCTGCGTTGTTTGATTCACTAAAGGAATTATGCAAATCGGCCAGCAGTGAAAACACACCCACAAAATCTGTGCTCGACACAATTTGCATAATGCTGAAAATTTGAAGGCTGTAGTTTGCTAGCAGTTCATTGGTCTTATATTACACTCCTCTCTTCTTCATCTGATGAATAAGTTCTAACGTGATCAACTAAAATATTTTCACCAGTAAACTGATTTTCTAAATAGGGAACAATGTGTAATGAGTATAATTTACATAGAAAAGAGGTGTATTTGCATTGAAAATAATGACTTTGAAATAGGGTGTAAAGTTAAATAAATTAATAAACGATAAAGTCAAATTGGATGTTTTTTTTTACTATGAACAGAAAAAGAAGGGGGGAAAAAAGGGTTTTTTGCCTTTACTAAATTTTTTAAAGGTCCTGCAGTGTAGTAAATGAATGGAGCAGGAAGATTCCATGTCGAGCCCCAATTAATATGAGGTCGTAAAAACTGCATGCACAACAGTACTGAAGGAATTAGGGATATGCAGTTTAAAATAGTGTAAAATGGAACCTAAAATGTTACACTGCAGGTTATGCCAATATCCCAAATGTATTTTTATGCCATCTACCCATGTATCAGATGCCATTGCATTACGATTTCACAGCTAAAGCATGTTTGGAAACTCAAAGTGATCAGCTGCTGAATAAGCTATTATGTTGTATTTATGTTGTCAGTTCTTTTAGTTCTGTGCAGTGCTCGTACTCACTTATATTACTGGCTGGTACTTTCACAATGGCCGGTTCCATTAAATTGTCAGCAAGGACAAAGGCTCCTTCCTCCAGGGTGTCCAGTAACATGGTTGCGGCGTGCGTCTGCTCCGTGGTATTCATATCTCGCCACGATTTCAGAGCCTCCGGTCTGAGGAGGTTGTCGACTGTATCCACGATAGCCTGCAGCCCAATGAGACACTTGTGTCAGCACTAACCACTGTAGTAAGGTCAAATGTCAAAGCCTTGACTTTATCAGCAGCTGTCTGCCCGTGCCCGAATAAAAGCAAACATGCACACTTTGTTTTAGGTCGTTATCAGGTGACACACATTAAAAAAAAAACAAGGCTGCAGAAATGAGCCTGACATGCTCTGTTAGTCTGAAGAGTGCAGTATTGAATGTCAAAGGCTCTTCAAGTACATAAACAGACACATGTGAGGTAAAGAAAGACAGCTGTTTGTGATGCCTTATAAATGCAAATGTCCATTAGGATAAAGACACCATTGTTTTGGGTCATCAGAACTGAAGGCACAGATCACTATTTTCAAATATCACCCATTTGATCCTGCTTTCAACATAAAAAAAATAAAAGAAAAAAAATCCTGATGATTTGAAGTCTTGAAAATATGTTTCCATACATATAATTCTGATATATGGCAATATATGCAAATTATATATACAACCTACAAGTTTTGGATTGTGGATACAAACATAAATGCCAACTGGCCCAGCCGGGACTCGAACCAGCAAACTCTTGCTGTGAGGCGACAGTGCTAACCACTGAGCCACCGTGCCGCAACATATATTTCAAACAATGCAAAAATTGTTGCTTTCATATATACTTCTTCAACCATCGGAATTACAAATATGTTCTTATATGTTTAAATATATAAGCTTTTATTGTATATATGTGTTTATATATGTCCATATATGAACATAAATGTACACACTTAAAAATATATTAAAATAAAATACAATTAAATTGGATATATTGGAACATACATGCACATATTTGCAATTCCAATGCTTAGGAAACTATAAGCGGGCATTTTTGCAATATTTTGAAATATATGTTGCATATATGATATATGTTTTATATGTCAAATTAAAATTTGAACTTGTATGTCACATATGTAATTTGCATAAATTTCCATGAATCAGATTTCTACATAGTTCACAAAAATGAAATGTAGAACATCTAAACACTGTTAGAGAATCTCCAAAATTCAGTACTTAAGCAGGATTGTTGAAAATGTTACATGACATTATTTTGGATCTACTTTGACTGGTAATAATAAAACAGCTTGCTCAAATTTTTGATGAAATTATACCAAAACATTTTAGATTACACACTTGCAGTCTCATACTATTCAGTCAGAGCTGCAGCGCACACACACACACACGCACGCACGCACGCACGCACGCATGCACGCACGCACGCACGCACGCACGCACGCACGCACGCACGCACGCACACACCTCCAGACTAAAATATTGACTCATGTCACCTACTTAGATAATTATTGTTCGTCCAGTTGGTTTTCCAGCTCTGACTCATATAACAAACTACATTTACAGCTGTAATATTCCACATTTTATATGTGATATCCTTGATGCTGAATAATTTTTCTCCTCTACACCTAATTAAAAAAAAGGATAATACATGCATCTTCACAGTCAGGAGTTTCACAATCACTGATATTTTACACTGATTTGCATTTCCAAAACAGAGTTATACATTCAGTCATACTTTTTGGTAGTTTCTTTGTTTGTTCGGTCTAAAATCTTTCAACAGCTCAAGATATTGTGGCTAAATCAATTATGTATTTAATGCACCAGAAATGGGCATCTGCCCTGTACAACCAAAAAGATCAATTTGAGCGCAACAACAACAACACATGCATCGCCAACCTGCAAATCGAGCAACACATATTAACACAGGACTTTAACAAGAAAGAAACTGAAAAAATACAAATAAATAAATAAACAGACCACCAACAAACACATAAAAGGTGTGAATTGGGCATAAAAATTGCAGCCACATAATTTCCAATCCACTGAAATATCGAACCTCCGGAAATGAGGACACTGGCGGAGTGAAATGCTGTGGCGACAGTGAGAATGAAGGTAGACAGGACCATGCTGAGGAACAAGAGCAGGGAAAAAAAGACGTGGAAGTACAGAAACAAGACCAAGTAGCGTAGCACAGATATACCTTCATATATGCCCTGCACGTCCTTTCTCGCTTTTGAAGCTTTTTTATTTTTTTATTTGAGAGAGGACACACACAAGAACAAAAACAGACCAAAGAAACACAGTTAGAAAGGTTGATGGTGTACTAATGGCTTCTCCAATCCAAAAGAACTTCAGAAACACAGTTTAGCAGTTGGATCTGCTTTGATGAAATCACGTGACCAATGGATGTTTGGGTGTATAGCCAAAAAATAAAAATAAATCCACAGGTGCTTTTCAAATAAATCAAAATAAAATCAATAACTCATTAACCATCTGTAATATGCCAACGAAACGTACGCAAATATACACACAAAGATCAGGGCTGGGGATTGGAGTTCATATTTACATTTAGTCATTTAGCAGAGACTTTCTATCCAAAGCGAGTTGGAAGCATGAATTTACCGAAGGGGTCGAGTTTGGGTAAGGTTGTAGGATAGTAAAGGAAAGGTTAATAACAGTGGTTAAGGAAGGGATTCCGGACAGGAAATTGGATACTGTGTTAAGGCTAAAGGTTGGGATCCAAGTTAGATGAAACAGTTTAGGGTCAGAAAAAATTGTTTAAGGTCAGAGATTGGGGATCATAGTTGGGGGAAAAAAGTTCCTATGCAAAAAAAATAAATAAATGTGTAAACATAGGAAGACATGTATTTGTGACACATAGGACTGATATTAGGACTGATTGGGTTTCAGTTGAACTAAGAGATTGGGTTTTGGTCAGATAGGATTAGAGTGGGAGTAAACATGAAGGTGAGGGTTAATGTAAATATATAGTTAGGAAACTAAGAGCTGAGTTAGGGATTGTGGTTGTACTAGGAGATGAAGAGGAGTTAGGATTAGGATTAAGAGTTGGGATTAGGGGGTTGAGTGAAACTAATGTTTAGGTTTAGAGATTTAAAAGTCTTGGAACATGCCCTGCTCATGTAAATCATATTGGTAAATGCCCACATGTTTTCCATGAGACAAATGGCACTATTGCTATAAGGGTTGAGGCATCCAAATTTGAAAAATGTCTCCATTCTGTTGACATGTAACTGCAAAATTGCATTAAAAGATCATTTGACTTTTAGTTAGTACTACCGTTGCTCCAGCCATTTGAGTTCACAGATTTGATTTCACCCATTTTCTGATTTTAATTAATGAGACAACAAAGCATACAGAGCACACAATAGCACTGTATTGGTTTTTGTCTCTGTACTAAAGTATATTGAGGTTCATATAAACATTTTAAATATGCCCTCCAGGTAGACTTGGAAAGAAAAGTTTACCATAAATGACAATTCTGTCTTTTTTTGGTTTTGTTTTACTCACACTCATACGTTCCAAACCCATAACACTTTCTTTGATCCTTCAAACACAAATTACGTTTTTTTTCTTCCTAAAACCACATGCTCTATGTCTATTATTTGAACATGCATTCAACCAAAACTTTAAAGCTTCAAAACATTTAGCAAGACCATTTAAATAAATACATTTATTTTAGGCTGTGGTTTCTTCTCACGTCAAGCACAGCGAGCTATATATACATCATATTTGATGTGATTTGTGTATTAACCAAAGCTTATATGTGAATAATATAATAAAATTAAATATATCATGTCTTTTCAGAATTACTTTCAAGATGTCTTTATGACTTTTTTTGAAGCTTGAAGTTTTGGTTTGAACAGACTTTTAATAGAATTACAATATATTTATGATATATTTATGATATATCTAATGGCTTTAGAAGGAGTTGACGTGTAAATGGTAATACAATGTTAATTTTGGTTGAACTGTGTCAATTAATGCTGAATCCCTTCAAGTGAATTTACTTATGTATATAAGCTCAGCAGCCTTGGAACATGCTGAATAAAGCCATACATCTTTAAAAGCTCGTGCTTGATGAATGCATGCCCCCAAGATTCCTACTGTTTAAAGTAAATGTCACATAAAGCTCGGTTAAGTACAAAGCTGTCTTACATATGTATTTTAAATGCAGTGCACATGTTTTATATAATACCCTCTAATATTTTTTGCGAACCGATAACTGGCTATGTTCATTTCTTTGTGACCTATTTACAAAAAGTTACTCTGGCTGTATTCTAATTTGCATACTTGTAGAATGCACTGAAATATGGTATGGTATTACGAAAGCACAAGTGTGCATTAAGCCAGTATGCTAATATTGAGGAATAACATGTTACAAAATTGTGTCAATGTGTTATTACCTTTGCCATGTATTTAAGTTTCTGCTTCTTAAAGAGACAGCTCACCCAAAAATGAAAATTATGAAATTTATCCACTTTTGAGGATTTTATTTTTCTGTTAACACAAAATTAGATATTTAGAAAAATGTTGGAAACCTGTAACCATTGACTTCCATTGTATTTGTTTTTCCTGCTATGGATGTCAATTGTTATAGGTTTCCTAGATTCATCAAAATATCTTCTTTTGTGTTCAACAGAATAAAGAAACTCATGGGAGAATTGATGAGAGAGTTCTTTATTTTGGGGTGAACTATCCCTTTATCTCTGCAAGCAGCAGAACTACACACCAGACAAATCCATGCACCTGATGGTGATGGCAATTTCATTGTCCTGTGATCTGAGATCCCAGTTCTAGTTCCAAACATATAGTACCAGAATTCACTTTAATCTCTCAAAGCAAGATGGGGTGTGACAATGAGTTTGATGCTGTTAAACAGTCAAGTGTCCTTTAAGCAAAGTACCGCTGAACGGTACCAAGGCATGCTGCTGCTTATTAAAAAAACATGTTGGGAATGAAATCCTGTTACTACCTTATTGAAGCTGCGGCCGGTGGAGTCTTTCTCGCTGGGTCGCAGTTCCTGTAACTGAGCATCTAGAATATCCACCAGCTGCTCCATGAGCCTCATGGTAGAGCTAATGTCACCGGCAAAGATGGCTCCTTTGGTATGTTTGGCCAGCTCGTTCGCCAGGTTGGCTGCGTTTTCCCCACTCCGGATCTGAGAGATTACACAAATTAACCTCACAGCATGGCTCTGAAAAATATCATTTTGTATCTACGAGGCTCCTGACTCCCATTATGACATCATCATGCTGAGTCAGCAACAGCCCCCGCGAGCAATTACAGCTATCATTAGAAAACTGGTAACACTTTGTAATAGCATTTGAAAACGCTTCCTGGATTTCAGTAGATGAAGCATTTATGCTTCTTTAGTTCATTTTGTGGGTGTTCTATAAGAAGATCCATGTCCCATTGTGCACATCAGTTCTATTTACAAGAAGCATGGAATATTAACAAAAACACACGCACTGATAACAGCCCCAGATCAGTATGTACTGTCGGATCCTTATTGGATGTTCGAAGGCTATGCGTCTTCATCTTAGCAAGTGATCGCAGAGAGAATGAGTTTCAAAATATGACACTGGAGAGTAACTTATTTTTATGACATTATGCTCTAAAAACGGACACATTTTAACAATCAGGAACTACAAACCTTTTGTGCGACTTGATTTACCCAATGGGATGTACAGTTGCTCAGATCTGGGCCTTTTGGGTTCCAGGTCCCAGTGGAGAGAACACATAGATAGGAGGCAGTCCCTGAGAAACATAACCATCATTATTATAAGCCGCATCAGTACTTGTAGTCCTTTGTAAGTAAGGAGAACAAAGCTTGTTCAAGCTCTAAAATGCTAATGCTTGATCTTTGTGATTTAAAGTAGCCTAAAAGGACAGATTGCTTGTACATTTCTTTGATTAGTCAATAGCTACTTAGCAAATAAATAAACGCACAAACTAAAATTAAAGTCTGTGTGAACAGGAAGTTGTTGAGACTTTTATTTCACTGGGCCCTATCATACACCAGGTGCAAGACTTGTATAACTTTATTTGTTGCTATTTTCAAAACAGCGCAAGAGTAATATTCATGTTTTGCGCCACGTTGTTTAAATACGTTGTTTAAAAATCTATTTGCGCCACTTTGTGGACTCATGGGTGTGCTGGTGTAAAAATGAGGTGTGTTAAGGCTCATTGTTGGCGTGTTGCTTTTTTGAGGAACACAAAGCTGGTCTAAAGACCAGCGCAGAGCGCATTAGTTATGCGTCTATGCAGGGCCAAACACTTACATATTGCTTAATACACACAGGATGTACAGCAATATACAAATATTGGCTTTTTTCAGTTTATTCATGACAATTTGCAGTTGTATAATGTTAATATTATCATCAGTAGTATTTATTATATGCATATTTATACTTGTTTTAATAAAAACAAGTTTAGATTTGTCCACCTGTGGGGTTTTGGAGACGTTTGCATCACCATGAGGCACAAGAATAGGACGTGTGTTTGGATATAACTTAGTTTTTTACCACACTTCGTTATTATTGTTCATTTATTCGTTTGCTGGAAATTAGAACTAAATTTAGAAATAGTTTTGAAACCAATCTTTGCACTTAAATGAAATTAAGTATGTAGGCTAATGGATGTCTTCAGTGGAGTGAGTTTCCTCCGTTTCCTTACTCTATGATGGTAAAGAGTAAAAGTAAAGTAAAGAGGCCGAATGGAGGAGGTTAGTTCTTTATCCTCGTGCTGCAGATGACCTGTTTAACTGTTTTCTCGCTAGCGAGGCATTCAGTTTTTCCTCTTACAAAGTTGGCCATGTAAATAGCAAATGTGCCATGGCTCGACGCAACTGACTCTTAAAGGCAATGGGAGATGAGACTCTGATTGGTTTAATGTACGTTATGCTCAAAACACACCCCATAACTCATTAAGAGAATAAGCACAACCCTGTTGGACCATGTGCCAGGGCGCAAACTGTATTTTTCCATCCTTAAAATAGCAAAAGTGGATTAGGACATGCCCTTAATGCTTTTGCGCCCTGCGCTTTAGACTTTGTGCCTAGATTGTTAAAATAGAGCCCACTATGTTGATGTACTTTCAACTGAAACTGAATATTGAGTACGAGGCGGGGTTTTCGTTTTTATTGTGGATGAAAGACCATTGTGGAATATTCACACATTGTGGACCATGTGTGAAGATTGTGGATGAAAGACCACCATTCCAAACTTGAAAGCAGATGGTCAGACTTTGACTGAAGATTACCAACCCCTACCAAACTTTTTTGTTTGTTTGTTTCAGTGGATTAACTTACACGGATTAATTGTTCATCTAAAGAATTACAGTACGCACAAGCAAGAAAAAAAATGTAAATGTAAATTTTGACTAATTATTATGAACCACTACATATGGTTAGTAGTAAACAACATCAACAAGATGCTGCAATGTGGTTGAAATCCCTGTAGTTCATAGTCTTACATGGCTTTATGGTTTTATTCAAATGGTGAATCCTAGGAGAATATACACATTTCGCCTTGCCTAGAGGCTAAATGCTTATCAAAATAACTTGTGTGTGACTGATAGCAATTCAAAAAGCCCTGAGTGGAAAACTGCAGCATGTTACGCTTGAACAGGTATGGCACCTACCTCGGGTTCCTTTGGGGCAGGGTCGTTCCACCAGCATGCCCCTCTGCGTCTGCGGCCACAGTATGTCCCTAAGCTCTACGCTCTCGCAGAAGCGCTCAGGTGGAGGGAAAGACTCCAGTGAGGGTGGCGTGGTGGTTTGGGGAAGTACAGGTGGCGATTTGGGGGTCTTATTAACAGCTCTGGTCCCAGTAGTGGTGATAGTAGTCACCTGACCTTTGGACGGAGTGGTGGTTGTGGTAGTGGTTGTTGGTTTGAGTAACTTTGGCGATGTGGATGCTTCTGATATAGGTGGGGCTAAAAAAAATGAAGAAGAATGGGTAAAATTACTATTTGGACAAATTATGTCTTAGGTTTGGTAAACTGAAAAAACTAAGACTTAAACTACTGGTCAAAAAAACAACAACAATTTTGTTAACTAAAAACTAAATAAAACTAACAACAATTACTGCGTAACTAATTGAAATAAAAGAATAATTAGCACAAATAATAATCGATTTTAGAAATAAGCACTCATTCTGTGGTGGAAAATCTGTCCTGCGACTTGAAACACATGTAGATGCACTTTTACAGCCAAATACACAAATTGAGCACAATATTCATTCATTCATTTTCATTGCGGCTTAGTCCCTTTATTAATCTGGGGTCGCCACAGCGGAATGAACCGCCAACTTATCCAGCATATGCTTTACGCAGCGGATGCCCTTCCAGCCGCAACCCATCTCTGGGAAAAATCCATACACACTCATTCACACACATACACTACGGACAATTTAGTCTACCCAATTCACCTGTACCGCATGTCTTTGGACTTGTGGGGGAAACCGGAGCACCCGGAGGAAACCCACGCCAACACAGGGAGAACATGCAAACTCCACACAGAAACGCCAACTGACCCAGCCGAGGCTCGAACCAGCGACCTTCTTGCTGTGAGGCGAACGTGCTACCCACTGCGCCACTGTGAGGCCGAGCACAATATTATATACAAAAACTTATAAACATAATGTGTTTTATTCAATCATTACTTCACTTGCCAAAAAACTAGATATGTTCACATATATAGTATAATCTTTAATATGAAGACGATTGCCTGAATTTTCCATAATTTTTACTTCGCAATTGTATGGTTTGAATTCTTTCTTTCTTTCTTTCTTTCTTTCTTTCTTTCTTTCTTTCTTTCCATCATATGTTCATATGTATTACAATCTTACAATAGCAATACAAGTGCATATGTATTATTCATTCATTCATTCATTTTCATTTCGGCTTAGTCCCTTTATTAGTCTGGGGTCGCCACAGCGGAATGAACCGCCAACTTATCCAGCATATGTTTTACGCAGCGGATGCCCTTCCAGCTGCAACCCATCTCTGGGAAACATTCATACACACCCATTCACACTCATACACTACGGACAATTTAGCTTACCCAATTCACCTATACCGCATGTCTTTGGACTTGTGGGGGAAACCGGAGCACCCGGAGGAAACCCACGCCAACACAGGGAGAACATGCAAACTCCACACAGAAACGCCAACTGGCGAGGCTCGAACCAGCGACCAGCGACCTTCTTGCTGTGAGGCGAACGTGCTACCCACTGCGCCACTGTGAGGCCCATCATATGTATTATTATTATTATTATTATTATTATTATTATTATTACTTCAGTTAAGTCTATGTTCAAACTTGTATTTATTTTTTTTTTACTAAGAGGTTTTAACAAGAGATAATGTAAACTGAACAAAGACTAAACTTCGCTCTGGTCAACACTGGACATTGACTATGATAAACTAGAATGAATAAAATTCAAATTGAAATTAAATATAAAATATATATATTTAGTTTTTATATATTATATATTTATTTTAATATATATTTTTAATATAAAAATGTGCTCACAAAATAAAAACTAGACTAATTAACTAACTGTCTAACCAACTAAGACAGTAATAACCCCCCTAATTAAACAAACAAAAAGAAAAAACCTAAAATGTACCACAAATGTAAGACAGTACACATTACACAGTACACACTTTAAAATGCTGGATGCAGGTTTTGTTGCTGCTTGCTACTTTTGTATCTCATCAAGCTTGGAACATTCCTGAGTAGCAATTCTTACCGCACAGTGCTTAATAATAAAGAATAATTAATAAATTATTTAATGAGCTTGCCTTCAGACCTTCAAACTGCATTATATCTCAAGAGCTTATTTAAGAGCTGAATCACAGTTGTTTGAACATATATTTTTTCTCATCTTCTGCATCTCCTATCACCATAACCATAACTAATGCAATGCCACAGGCAAGAAAAACAAAGTACACTTATCAGTGTACACCAAACAGTTTGCACTTTACATTGGAAAATGTTTATTATTTTAGACATCAAATGATGTTCTTCTTTAGCCGGAAAAAGGTTCATATATGGATGGGTTTGAGATCCATGGCAGTATTCCCAGAAACTGTTGTGTCCTCATTGCTTCAATCAATCTGCATTATTCTGACAAATAATACCTTTGATGTAATAATAAAAAATAATAATAATAAATGTAAAAAGCCTGGGATCTGGATGCTTCAAATCTGTAAAATTTCACTTTTTAAGTTTATGATTTGAGTTTTTTTAGATGTTTGAATTCACATTGTCCAGTTATTTGAAACTACGCTGTTTAAAAGAAGATGATCAAAGTCCACTTGTTTGAATGTAGACTATTTATTGTGTATTATAGGATGTTGTAATATAACAGCATATTGTCTATTATCAGAATGTTATTCATCTTTTTTGTGGCTCCACGCTGCTGAACAGGCTCCACAAATTTGAGCTGATTCGATTAATTCTAACACAAGCTGTACTTCTTGAATTTAATTATATTCCTTTATTGCTTGTGATATGTTGCCTTGATTTTATTGAGTAGATATAGGCTATTATTTTTACAGCTGCTAAACAGACTCTACAAATATATGTTAGACCTAAATGTAAAACAATAGTATAGTTTTCACTAATGTGTTTTTTGTCTAAAAAATTAACTCAAAATGGCCTCACAGTGGCGCAGTGGGTAGCACGTTCGCCTCACAGCAAGAAGGTCGCTGGTTCGAGCCTCGGCTGGGTCAGTTGGAGTTTCTGTGTGGAGCTTGCATGTTCTCCCTGTGTTGGCGTGGGTTTCCTCTGGGTGCTCCGGTTTCCCCCACAAGTCCAAAGACATGCGGTACAGGTGAATTGGGTAGACTAAATTGTCCGTAGTGTATGAGTGTGAATGGGTGTGTATGGATGTTTCCCAAAGATGGGTTGCAGCTGGAAGGGCATCCGCTGCGTAAAACATATGCTGGATAAGTTGGCGGTTCATTCCGCTGTGGCGACCCCAGATTAATAAAGGGACTAAGCCAATATGAAAATGAATGAATGAATGAACTCAAAATTTTAAGTGCTGTTTGCAATTTAAGTAACTTATTTTAATTCAATTAAACTCAATCTGTACTTGTTGAGTTCAATTAATAACACTGCTTGTAATCTGTTGCCTCATTTTTATTGGATAATAAAGATATAGGCTATTATTTGTTTTTAGAGCTGCTGAACAAACTCCACATTTGTGTTATATAAAAAAGTGTTTATTAAAATTGTGTTTTTTGTCAAATAACACATTATGTTAATTTAACACAAATTACTGCTTGTAAAAATATTATACATTTACAAATTTGTGTTAAATCAACATAAAAAAGCGTATTTACCCATTATTTCTGTTTAAAATGTACCTAATGTTTTAAGCACTGTTTGCAGTTACTCAATCTAAATGAATGATTTTAAATAAGCTAATTGGATTCATTTAAACTCAATCCGTACTTGTTGAATTTAACTAATAATATGCCTGTAATCTGTTACCTCAATTTTATTGAGTAGATATAGGCTATTATAATTAATAGGGTATATATTTTTTTTTACAGCTGCTTAACAGACTACAAATTTGTGTTAATAAAAGTGTTTTCTTTTTTTGTCCAATAAACCTAATGTTTTTGTTTAAAATGTACTTATTTTTTAAGTACTGTTTGCAGTTACTCCTATTTAAATACCAGATTTTATATAAGCTAATTTAATTCATTTAAACTCGTACTATAAACTATTTAAAAAAATATATTTAAATAATGTAAACTCGTACTAAAATCCATACTTGTTGAATTTAATTAATAATACGGCTTGTAATCTGTTCCCTCAATTTTATTGAGTAGAAATAGGGTATTATTATTATTATTTTTTTTTAATGCAGGTAGCTTAAAACTTTACCGATTGAATGAATACAGGAGCATGGAAAAACCTCTAAACCTCACTTTCGGCTTTCACTAGCTGATATCCAGAATCTGTGAATGACAGCACGCAGCTAAGAAACCCACTGATGAAGTGGCCCATAGAAGTGTAAGAGATTTGAGTGCAGCATGGGTGCGAGAGAATCTCCATGTATGCTTGCAAGGGGAAAAAGAAATTGATCGAGTGAAAGAAAAGGCTTTCTTTCTGAGGCTAGATGTGACCAGCCTACTGTGAATTAGTGTCAACTGACCAGCTAGAGTTTGGTTCAGATAAAAACGGTGCAAAAACAGCTGCAACGCCTTTACCTGCAGACCCGATCTTTACGGTTTTCACCCATGTGTGTGAGTTTTGACACGGTTGGCATGGCTGGTGTGCCATTATTGGCTTTTTTTAACTCCAGATTCTGGCTGTTTTTCATGACGGCTGTAAAACAAGCTTCAGCTCGGTGTTCCAGAATTAAACCACAGATGAGAGAAGCCTGTTAAACTAAAAAAGGAAACCACATTCGCAAACCATTTTACTAGAGCTGTAGTCTAAAATAATACTTACTATATAATGCTTCATAATAATAACTACAGTAACACTACCAAATAGCCATGTACTTAATAAAGTCTTTCTTTCTTTCTTTCTTTTGAAAAATAAGCCACAATTGATATAGGCTATGTGCATGTATTATTATTTCACATGTTATGCATTTTTATAGTATACTGCCATTTGTATCACAGACACTAACAGCAACAATTCACCATGTCTTTAAAAGATACAACACTACCATATGTACTGAGAGAGAGAGGGGAAAAACACTTTGAGCACATCAAGGTTTTGTTTTTTTTAACACAGACTCCAAAGGCTGAGATATCAAAACACTTCAATTCAAAAAGGTATTGAACGTGCTAAGAAGAGACTAGAAAACTCTAAAGATTCTATACACTAAAGTTGATTCATCCTTTTTAGACCATTCCAAAGTTATGTTATAAGATTCTATACGCTGATACTTTTTTTTTCATGGTATTATTGCACATATAAAATACTGCAATATGTTCAGAAAACCCTATTACTACCAATATATATGCAAAATGCCATTCTAGTAGCATGGCGCTTTTTTGTGTTTTCAAACTTTGACACTATTGCCCTTTGTGCTTTCAGGTTTAATTCTGCTTTAACTAAACGTGGGCAGTAAATGGATACTTCAGCTGTCTCATAGCACTTAGTCTTTTATTTTACAGAATGCGTTTGAAATCTGACTTATTGGTACAGGTATTAATTTTCTCTTAAGATAAGTATGTCTGTGGCGCTGTAGTGGAAATGTCTGACTCGCATTAAGCTCAAAAAACTGTCAGTTCAGTGTCAAAAAAGTAGGCAAAATGATCTCTGCAACAAAGAACAATTTCAACCTACATATTCAAATTAAAGAGGACCTATTAAGCCTCTTTTTACAAGATGTAAAATAAGTCTTTGGCATCTCTAGTGTGTGTATGTAAGTTTCAGCTCAAAATACCCAACAAATAATGTTTTATGACTTTTTGAAACGGCCCCTTTTAGGCTTTGATCGTAATTGTGCCATTCTGGTGACTGCCTCTTTAAATTCAAATGAGATTATGAGAAAAATGCTATTTTTGAAAGAGGGCGGAGCTGCAAATGCCTATGTGTCAGCAAAGTGCCAAATTCAAAAACAAGACTAACGTCCTATGCCAATGAGGCGGGTCTAATGGGCGGGCTAATCCCTCTGATGAAGTACAAAGGGAGAATGTCAATCAAAGTGTTTCTTTAGACTGTTTTTTATAAAGTGTGATTATAAAAAAATTATTAGTTAATTTTAAAATAGTTATTTTTCACTATTAGAGGCTGGTTATATTGGTTTACTGTTGCCACACAACCCCTTATAAAATAGATGTTTGCATAATAGGTCCCCTTTAATGCCTCATTTACACTAGCAGCGACTTTGTAGCTGCCTGTCGCTCTATGTGGCGATCTGCTGCAAACACAGGTCTGTGTAGGTCTACAGCACAGAGAATACAACTGGCCTCTGCAGGAGCTGGGAGAATCACTTGAGCACTACTGGTGCTCCTATTGGCGATCACTCAAGAAAGTCGTTTTTCATTTGCATACAGTTGAAGGATTCTCAACTTTGTTCCATCGCTCGACGCGCCCAATGATTACTGTCGCTCTCGTAGATGGAGGTCACTGGAAGTCGCTCACTCTCCATTGAAATGAACGGTCGCTTGTCGCTTTGCACACTGCGAGTTGCTCGTAGTGGGAATGAGGCTAAGGTTGTAATTATAAACACCCACTTACTACTTTTAGAGTTGTTTTGGCATTATTTACTTTAGCAATAAGGAGTAGTTCACGAAAAATGAATATTTGCTCATCAGTTACTCACCAACAGGTTGTTCCAAACCTATATTAATTACTTTTTTTTCTGGTAAACACAAAAGACAATATTTTTTAAAAATTATAATAAACAAAAGGCTGTCGAAACCCATTGACTTACACTGTAAATTATTGCATGGTTCCACACAATTTTTTCCACAAAAAAAAAAAACCCTCAGGAACTGGGTTGTTACAACTCATTAAATAAGTAGTTTGAACTAGGGTTGCACAATCTATTCTTTCAGCACGTACGTAACCCACATTTCCCGAATAGGGAACGGAGATGTGCGCCTGTAAACAGACTACAGGAGTTTGCCAGACGACCAGTCACTCTGAAGAGTAAGAAAACGGGCCAATGAATGCCAAATGAATTGGCAGAGCTCAGCTCCACAGTTGACAGCGATTAGCCATTAGTGGGCTATAAAGGCTGGCAGCTGAGCAGTGAGCATTCGAATTTTTGCCTGCTGAAGAGCCGATCACTCAGCTAACAGCTGGAGACTCAGCTGCTGTGGCAGTGAAGACGCACGTTGGAGTTCCCATATGAAGGGGAATGTCCTGGTTACATACGTAAGCCCCGTTCCTCGAATAGGGCATGGAGATGTGCGTAAAATCTGTAAACAGACTGCGGGAGACTGTATGGAAAATGCCATATCGAAAAACTATAAAATGGACCAACCTCTGCTTTGATACGGCACTTCCCTTCTGCCGATCATAACAGAAAGGAGCTGGTTTAAGACGTATGCTCTACATGTCTCTACATCTACTTGGCACAAGCTGAACCGGGGTCTCAGGTAAATGTGAGAGTAGGCCGGTCCGAATTCCTGGCACGATTCGTTGACCGAAAATGCCACCGGAATCCTAACCCTTCTGAAAGATACCAACGCAAGTGCCTCAACGGACCTAACCATAACTGCTGGGGCTAGAGAGATCCCAAGAGGGCAAGAGAGGGGGGAGTGGGGATGGAATTAACAATCTCGCGCCTCTGAGGAACTGGCTGATGAGGTTATGCTTTCTCAGCGCGCAACCATTCGTCGCCCCACAGAGAGCAGGGATGGCAGCACGCCAAACCTTCAGTGTGGAGGGTGACAGCCTGCACTCCAGCTATCCTGAAGAAAGAAAACAAAACACTAATCTGGCATGTCCGGGGTTCTTCTGAGAGAGAAGAGCTCCACACAATGAATAGACTCCACTACAAGACATAGGCTTGCCTAAACAGGGTGTTAACCATGTACTGATAGGTCCACTGTGCTCTGTCTAGAAACCCTCCATGGGGGCAGAGCAGGGAATGCAGCTAGCGAATGGTCGCTCGGGAGAGGCGGCAGGATGACCTAGGGTGGAGTCTCCGTTCTCCTGGAATGTAACTGTTGTGAGAGCGTGTAAGCTGGCACATTAGAGCTTGTCCGGGATATGAACGGCGCGCAGCTATTAGTCACATGACTCTGGAGGAGAAGGTGTGTGAGAAGAAGGCAAGGTCCATCCAGGGACTGAAGATGCGGCGACAGAGCATGGTGATGGACACCTGGTGCGTCTCCGTGCGCCATGTCCATCTGGGGACCCGATCGAGAAGCCAGCGCTGAAGTGGTCTCATATGAACAAATAAGCAGCATGATAGCGGCTACAAATGTCATATGCCCCAGGAGCCTCTGAAAACTTCAGTGAGACCACTTTAATTGCCGACTTTATCAGACAGGGCAGCGCTTGCCCGATGCACTGTTAGTAAGCGCACCGTGATGGAGACCGAGTCCAGCTCCAAACTGAGATAAGAGAAGCTCTGCCCGGGGCAGAACTTGCTCTTTCTTGGTTGACCTCAAACCCCAACAGGCCACGGTGTCAGAGCACCAGGTCCCTGTGCATAATCGACTAGTTCCAAAATATAAACCAGTCAATGAATAATCAAAAATAGTTTGGTGCGTTCACAAGCCAGTGGAACGGGCTGTAACAGCAGAGCATTTTGTAGCCGCGGGAAGAGTGACCTTGGCGAGTAATAGCCAGTGCGGACGGGTCTGGTGGGGGAAAAGTTTTCCGAGCACACCAAGAGATGACCTGTTCCATCGTGCATGGCTGATCTCTTACCACCGAGGGCTCCTCTGTAAAGTCCCCAATAGTGTCACCGAGTAGGGCACGCCAAGAAAGCACACTTTGTCGACGTGGCGCATATCTGCCAGGGTAAGCCAAGGGTGGCATTTCCGGACCACTTGTGTGGCTATTGTCCTCCCCAGGGCACGGGTGGCTGACTTGAAGGTCACGAGAGCATAGTTAACCACAGATCGGTGCTTACGCATAAGCCTCGGTAAGAACCGCCCCTGTGCAGCACAGCCAGGTGATGCCGCGGTGCAGAGCAGAAGCGGCATGGCCCGCAGCAGTGTGGGCTCTGGCCATGAGAAACACAGATAACCCACCCGCCTTGGACGGGGTTCTCAGCTTACCCCTCCAGGTGGCGGCACCCACCACCTGAGGAATAGCTTCGTACCCACTGGCCACCTCGCCATCAGGGGAGGTGAAGGCGGAAGTGCACAAGGACCAGGCAAAGAAAAATGCCCTCCATGCCAGCGTGTGCTCGCTGTGCACCCCTGGGAAGAAGGGGACGGGAGCTGGAAGATTAATCTTCCATCAGCCCCCACATAACACCTTCTAGTCAGTCCAGCAGTGAGACTGGGGGACAAGCCATCTCCAGCTACACTGCCGAAGCAGCCCAGGAAGCGCAGCCATCATGTCTGACTCGAGAACTGTGACCATGCATTGCACCCCGAAGGATGGTAGCGAGCCCGGTCTGTCATCTGAGCATGACAGCTCGCCCTCCAATGTTGAGATGGAGGCGCAGGCATCCCGGGGGATGAACCGCACAACCACTCGAAGCTTGGATGGAGCATGCTGTGGAGGAGTGGGGGGTCTGCGGGCTCGGAGACAACAGATAAACCCCACTGTGATCCTCATATCTGCCCGTGTGCTAACTGCTTTCACGGGGAGCGACGGGGGTGGCTTGGAAGCCGCGACCTCAGCTGTGCAACAGCCATGCTCTCTCAGTGAAAGCACGAGCTGTCCGCGTGCACCGTATCGACGTGCTGGACCCCAGACCTGTGATGCAGTACCCGTGCTCATCATCCAGAGATAGGAACCACCGCATCCAGAAACAGCCATCTTGAACAGTCAGAACAGCGTCTTGAAAAAGACGTGTTGACTGACTGTGTTGCTCTCTTAGGAAAATCTGCTCTTTTATTGAAAACTGCTCATTTTGTACACACCAACGAAATGCCCAGGGAACAGGAAAGCCCAGATCAACCTCCACTGTCGCATCATTTCCCGCACTGGTGAGTAAACTGCTTTCAGTCTTAAAATCAGGTTGGCAGAGTGTCTTCAGTCTCATGAGATGCTCTGAAGCAAAATTCTAATGCTCACTGCTTAGCTGCCGGCCTTTACAGCCCACTAATGGCTAATCGCTGTCAGCTGTGGAGCTGAGCTCTGCCAATTCATTTGGCATTCATTGGCACATTTTCTTACTCTTCAGAGTGATTGGTCTTCTGTCAAACTCCCATAGTCTGTTTACAGATGCACATTGGAGTTCCCATATGAAGGGGAACTACAGTTCAGAGCACATGATTTGGTTGAAATATTTTTAATTTGATGTGTTTTCAAGGCCTGTGACTAAAATTTCAAGTGAATTTAAACAATTTTGGGCACAAGAAATTATAAAGTTGGCCACTTTAACAAAGAATGATTGCGTTTATTTATACAACGTAGAGTACATGCAGAGTTATTTTACATGTGAAATGAGTAATTATGTATATTTTACGCACATGTACTCGCCTACAGTACCCTAGTCAATGTAAAATGATAAATTCTTTCCAAATAGAGTTACTTTGATATTCATGGCGACACGGTGGCACAGTGGGTAGCACAATTGCCTCACAGCAAGAAGGTCGCTGGTTCGAGCCTCGGCTGGGTCAGTTGCCTTTTCTGTGTGGAGTTTGCATGTTCTCCCCGTGTTCACGTGGGTTTCCTCCGGGTGCTCCGGTTTCAAGTCCAAAGACATGCAGTATAGGTGAATTGGGTAAGCTAAATTGTCCGTAGTGTATATGTGTGAATGAGTGTATGGATGTTTCCCATTGATGGGTTGTGGCTGGAAGGGCATCCACTGCGTAAAACATATGCTGGATAAGTTGGCGGTTCATTCTGCTGTGGCGACCCCAGATTAATAAAGGGACTAAACCAAAAAGAAAATGAATGAATGAATGATATTCATATCGCAATATAAATCACAGAAAAACTAAATATTGCAATTTCTATTTTTTTTCCAATATCGTGCAGCACTAGTTTGAACAAGCAGCAAAAGTCTTTTTTTTGAGTGTATAGTAAAACTTTATAGTAAAAAATATAGTATATAGTATATAGTAAAAAAGGTTGATCAACCTCAGCTGAGGAAATGATGACAGAATTTTCATATTTGGGTGAACTATCCCTTTAAGAATAAGAGGATTTTCAATAAAAACATAAAGGCTAATACTCTGAAGTAACACTGTATTGGTTTTGTGGGAGGGGCTAACTGAGGGTTGAGTATGGGTAGTGCTGTGGCGCTGTGATTTAAATAAATGGTTGGCCTGGGGGAGGGGTTTAAAATGGCACTAAGAGGGAGACTGACAGGTTGTGGGCAAAGAAAGAAGGTGAAACTCACATTAGTGCACATTTGCATGTAATAGAGAATGTAGCACTGGCAGCAAAAATAATAATTTTTAATTCAAGGAAGGTCTTGGACAAAAATATAGGCCACTGAGCAATCTCTCCAAGTGGCAGTAGAAGCGAGACTAAAATAAAGTCAAATCCATTAGTGGTCTTCTGAACACAAAACAGTATTTTTGCAAGCAGGAGCAGGCTCCGCATAAATTTCGCTAACCATCAGCAGCGTAATATCACACGGCAATTATCACAATCAGTGTCAAACTAATTCCATTAATGATGAGCAAAAATGAGATTAAGTGGCAAGCAGCGTAATGTGTGTTTTCCACCCCGATTCAGATGGCAAATATAAATGCTGTCTGTCTCTTTCACATCAAGATGGTTCCCCATTATGAAAGATGATTCCAGTATGAATATGCTGCTGGTTTTAATCATTTTCTCTTTCAACAAATGACGCACATGATACTATTTAGGATTTTTATGAGATATCATACTAATATCTTTTGCCTGCACTCCACATGAAGGAACAATCTATCAAGAAAGCAAACAAGAAATCAAGCAAGTAGTCTAGCTTGTGTGTGGTATACATTCCACAAATGCATTATAGTTTGACCCTGTATTGTACACCAGGTATTAAGTAACGTTTTGAGTGATCCGATCATGTGATGAGCCAAAAAGCACCTCTGTTTAGAGAAATGCATTTACAATAAATGATTTCTTTCACAAAGAAGCAACAGTCTCAGTTATTTGAATGGAGTTCAGTATCACATTAACAGTACTTGCTACTAACTAACAAAACTAAATAAAAATAAAACAAAAACATGCAAGAAGCTTGTGCTTGTTCTGGCATTTTCCTTATACGTTTCACAATATTTACTAAAAAATAAAGTACACAACATCACTGCAAATTCATAGAAAATAAACAAAAAATAAAACAGCAATATTTAATCTGATCTCCTGAGACAGCCAATCAATATTTACTGGAGGTTAGCCATTTGTTGAAAAATTCATATTTGTTAAAAAATTCATAATAGTTTCAGGCCTTTTTTTTCTGTCTATGCCTGAGTATGTGTGGTTCTATGTCTTAGGTCTACCGTTAAAGTTCAAAATTACAGGACTTTTAGTGGATAAATAAATAAACTGACTGTATTTACAGCCCTAATTATATTGATGTTAAAGTATAATTAAACTCTAATTTAATAACTCTAATTAAGCCAAATAGCATCCGTCGCAAATGAGCAAACCACAGTTAATACTGACCTACAGTTATTGATGCCATTACAAATCTAAATACACTGTGTGCTGTGCACAGGCAGGCAAGACAGAATGTATATAATCGATTCAGAATAATGGATTAATGTAATATACATATGTAATATACATCTGTTATTATTTTGTTTACATTTTTATTTTTACTCAACCTAGTCTATAAATGTTGTATTAAGCATTTAAGCTTGCCTCGAAACAGTATATATAAAAAATAACAAAAAAATATAATATATTTATATATGTATGGTTTTTACATGTTAATCGAGTGCTCTCCCAGTCAAGTTCATTGTGCAGTTTCTGGTCAGAAAAAAATGGACCAGATTTAATTTCAAAAGTCGAATTTCTGTCTTTGCATGAATGCAGTTCAGGAATGTGTTTTGCCCAAAATAGCCTGCCAATTAATCTTATAATCACTCTAAAAGGGGGGACTTATCTTACTCTCTGACTTAAAGGGGAGGGGTTTTCTACTATAAAGGAGAAGCCTTATTGTGTCCTATTTTCTCCAGTAGTACCAAAGTCTCGAAATCAAGGTAATTTCACAGCTATCAAAGTAAAGTGTAGCAAACATCAACTCTACAGATCACAACTCTGATGGCTGTGTGAGTGTGCTGATTATTGAGATGATGAGATAATCACCACATCTAAAATAGAGCAAACACATTAGTATACAAATGATGGCAGATTAGATTCAAGTGGGGATGGGGGTATCATTCAACTTGCGCGCAGCACAGTAGCTAATGCTAGTGAAATTAGCATGTTTTTGTCCTTCATCAGCACTGATTGTAGAGCTAATTACTTCCTTTACAAGCAGCTAAAAGAGAGGCAGAACATACACAGGCATATTCAATCAGCCACACCGTATAAGTGTGAACCACAAGTGGATACATTGTGGTAACAATGTGATAACATTTCCTTAATGAAAGATTCGAACCCTCTGAGGTAACACCCCAGAGAAATGTTCAATGAATTTTATATTTAAGCCCTAATACTTTGCATCTGAAATGATATTGAGTTGATATTTCTTACTTAATTGCTTGCTTGTGCGGGGATGAATTTGTTCGATGGTTTTAATTCAGTGGTTTAATTGCTTCAGGCTAAAGGAAAGCTAGGAATGACTCCGAAGATTCTATCCCAATCTCAAAAATAAGTCTGATATAATAACAAGTGCAGATAGTAATATGGTCGTGAATGTCATCCACAGCCACCGGAGAGGTCTTTTGGCTCTGTTCCAAAAGTTAGTGGGTTGTTTTACATAGGCGTCTTATAAAATGTTGTCTTTGTAGTTCAACCAACAATGGAAAGGGAAAAGGGATACATGTTAATCATTGGTCTCCATAGTAAGCATGGATATCATCGGTCACACAAAACGTTTAGGTACCAACATTTAAATAAATAAATAATTAATAATAATAATCTCTTTTATCTCATTAGATAAAAAGGACCATATTGGGTGAATATTTTACGAGAATCGCAAAATAGCATTATTCATATGAATGGCATATAAAGCACTTATTACAATTATTAAGTTAGCATTTTGTTATTAAGCTAGCTAACAATGCCATAAAATGACTTAGGGTATAATTTATGAACACGGAGTAACAGCTTTTAAATAGACTAAACATCCCTTTCAGGAATAAATGGCTATTAGCGTAGCAGGTAGCCTTTTAGGTTGCGTTAATACTATAAGCATGTTCCAGATATTCTGTAACTTGCAAAGTCCTATCTTGTAAGTTGGCTTTTTAATCCAAAAGACTTAATTCGAAGTACACTCAGTATGGGTACAGTTTCATGATGACCTCGGGTACAGTTACAGAGTCATTCATCATAAAGGTAGACATTTTTGGGTCTTTGCTGAAGAAAGACACTCATATATTGAATTATTAAGCTTCAGTAATCTGCGTAGTGTTGCTTGACCTCTACACTTAGCCAAGTCTTATTGCAGTATTGTAAGAGTCTCGGCCTCTAGGCTGAGCTGGGATTATGGTAATTACGATTATTATTTTTTAAAAATGTAAAGATGATCTGACAGCTCTTGACAGCTAAATTTAAAAAAAAGCTATGCTGACATGACCTTCAGGACTGATCTGGTCTCAATGAAAAGCCATCTTTCAGCACATTGAGAGGCCTGCGAGCAAAAGTGTAAGCTGTTTGTTTTGAGGTGGTTAGGGAATGAGATCCACTCTACTGGGGGGTGATCTACTGTTGCCGCAAGGCTGCCGACGTTCCTGTCCAGACAGGTAACCCTCTACCAATGAGGAAAGTGGTATCCTTCTCAGTGGGACAGTGGGAGGGAGTTTAGCCCCTGGAGTCTAAACACCGAGAGGAATGGCTCTGTCTTTTGAAATCCTGAGGGATGCGTCTCTTATTATATGCTAACAACGCCTATGATGTTGTTTACTGCTGAGACCCACCACTTCACCGAGATGTTGCTTTGCACTCGAGAAAGGTTTCCGGAATACATCAAGCACATATTAAATCTGAAATTAAAAATCAGTCATCCGTGACATTTGACACACAGACTTGGGTGCCAGAGGAATACCAACTCAGTGGCTGAAATCTTGCGACCACTTAAACAGATATCCAGAGGGACTATGTGTGTGTGTGCAGCTAGACGGATTTGAGATGGGGCTTACCGTGAGCTGGATCAGGTGGCCCAAACACTAGATTGTACCGCAGAATGTAGAAGTTATTCCACACGTACAGCTGGTTGTCTCTGGGGTTGTACTCCACAGCGGCTATGTACTGGTACTGGTTGGGGAAGTGGATGTCGACGTATTCGCCTCGGTTCAGTTTGGTGTTGTACATGTAGTCGATCAGACTCTTGCTGACCTCACTTTCGTTGTCTTCATAGGTGGATCGGACCACATACAGAACTCCGCAGATCATGAAAGCGTTGGAGGCCGACCGTTTGTCGTACGTGGTCTCCCAGGTGGCCTCAAAGCGGAGGGTGTAGGGGTTGAGCTGACTGATCACCATCATGCCGTTGTTCTGCTCTGTGGCGTAGATCACCCAGAGGCCATTTTCATCTACCGCCAAGTCAATGTCTGTTTTCCCGCCCCACTTATACGGCGAAGTGTCATGATAGTTTGCGTTATTTATAATTGCCTCACCACTTTTAATTCTGGTCCGAAGGTCAAATTTGACAATGTTACGTGTCCTCTCCTTGTTAAAAAACACCGCTCCGTCATATACCACAAATCCCGTGCCATCGACCCGATGGGGCAGTTTATACGTTGTAGTCTGTCGAGAGTTTTGAAAATCATCGAGCGAGTTGTATTCAATAAGTGTATCTGTTCTGTAAGGGGTCCAGGGCATGAAATAAACCTTGTCCCCAGCCTGGAGAGGGTCTTTGCACCACGACCCCGCTTGTTGCTCCGCTTCGTATAGAAATGACGGATCTCCAACCGCTTTCAGAGTTCCAGGACAAACAAAAACTAGTGATGGGAAGAACAGAGCAGAAAACAGTCAAACATAAGCAAACGCAGCTCACGCCAGTTGAAAGCAGAGGGCAAAGGGCCATCTGACTCTACATCACTCTGATAAATGGGCAGTCAGTGAAGACAGAAACACACACTAAGAAGTCTAACAGCTACCCACATTCACAAGCAGTAAAAAAGGTGCGAAGAATCTGCATCTGAAGGTTATTGAAGCTTAAACGGAAGCAGAAACAGGTTTTATGTGTCCATAAGCAAACAGTTTCGGCTCACTGCTGCTTGGACATACTGAAGGGGAGTGATGGAGAAATTAAACCACAACCAAACACAAAGGAAAAAAAGGAAGGAATACGACAAATCTGCCCTGCAAATAAAAGCAGACAACTAAATAAGGCTTGAGAAAGACGCAGAGAAGAGCAGCATTCAGGCAGTCTGTGTCCTGAGACAAGTTTTTCCACCGTTTTTACGTCTTTCCTACGGGCCTAATGTTGCAATCACTTTAGAGGGTAAAGCATTTCTTTTCTTCTTAACAAAGACATGATAATCAAACATGGAGAAAGGGTAAGTGAAAAAAACAAGAGAGAGAGAGAAAGCGAGGGAGAGAATCAGAGAAAGGGAGAGAGAGAATTAGAGGAAAGGAAAGTGGGAAACAGTAGAGGCAGTGTAAGCCTAGAAGAAACCTGTTACCAGAGCATGCTGGGATCGTGGCATGGGGCTGGGGTTCGAACAGGCAATAAAAGAGTATAGAGGAAAAGAGGAGGAGGGGGGAAATGGGGCATCTGCACCCTCTGCATTGCCGCTAACATTTAACTTGTGCTTTATCATTTTCTTTTAAAGCTTCTCTCTGATTGCTGCTTGTGCACTGACCTTTACTACAATACAAGACCCTTTCCGCTATCGCCTGCTATCAGAAGCAAGAGTGGGCACAGGAAGGTTTTACAACCACAAAATAAAAAAAAATAATAAAAAATAAATGTGTATAAATAAATATATATATATTAAAGAAAGAAAAACAAGGAGCTGATTGTGTCAGTGATTTACCTTTTTGCTCCACTTCTATTTTAAGCGTTGGAAGAGAGAATGAAAGGAGTGCAAGGGGAAAAAGAGATTAAAATGAATTAACCATCATGTCCATGATCACATGCAGTTAACATGTCATGAGGTTACGGGCATTATGCATAGAGCTACAGCTGTCAGAGGAGAAAAAGAACGCAGTTAGACACTTTCAACATGTGAAAGAGAGACAGGTTAAAGGGTGTTCTGTCACAGTACAAAAGGACAGTGTATGTGCCATTGAAGACGAATCAATCTGCTGTTGTCGAGGGAAAGCTGC
>CAIGQW010022071.1:531638-557769 GCA_903798125.1 Danio choprae
ATGTATTATATCTGGAATATATAATCATTTGACAGTACTAATTTACCCATATTTACATAAATATATAGAGAGACTGAATGATGGGCTCAAAATCTGTGTAAATCTGTGAATGTATGCGCGCTCAAATTCTGTGTGGGCTATAACTGAAAATGACTAAACACACAAAATCCACATCACAGAAAATACACAAAGGAAAGGGCACTAGCTGCTGGAGACAGTGTGGGGAAAACATCACTAATCACTATCATGTTTTTTTTTGTGAGAGTCTGGAAAGAGATAACAATACATTTGGAAGCTGTTTTTGAGGTAGAGATTGCTTTCACTTGTGAATCGTTGTGTTTGGTTAATATAACCTTAGATGAGTGGATTACTAAAGACAAAACACTGTTGTTAATTCCTCTGGCAGCTAGTAAAAAAAGGTAACTATTAAAAAGTGGTTCAAATGACCTCAGTCACCTACACTGTAAATAAAATATGTAATGGTAAGCAACTGTAAAAATGCTATGATAAAAATCTGTAACTTAATAAGATACTTCGCTTTTTATGCTTTTTTTCTCTCTCTTGAGTTATGTACATTAGAGTTTTATGTTACATCTAATGTTGACAAATAATGTTTATTGCATTACTTTAATTTTATGTGTGTTACCTTGATGGTGTTTAGTAGTTGTGTGTCTGACATTGAGCACCTTCTATATATTAGTAAGAGAAGTTGTTTATGATGATCAGCAGTTCATCAGTTGTGTTTTTTGTCAGTGTAACACAGTTAAATTATGTAGATGTTTGTACTTCAAAACATTGGTGTATGACAATCAACAATGTACAAAATACGGTTATTTAATGTAAAATTTAGAAATACTGTATTTTTAACTGTTACATTCTGGGAACCACATCTGCTGTTACTTTTTACTGGAAATTGTACAGATTCTTTTGTTTATAGTGTATGATTGAAGAATAGATTTATGAATGTTTTTCTTTAAGAACCCTGAAGGAAGACTTTTTCCAAATTTAGTGTAAATGGATTTGATTATAGTAAGGATTTTTATTAAATATATTGTTTTTTAAGGTAATTTTTTGAGTAACTTACCATGTTTTACTATATATAGCTGCTGTTAAAAGGAGAAAAAAGTCAAAGCAGTTGTAAGATCTGTAAGTCTCTTTCTGTCAGAGATATTATGTATGCCCTATATGTATTTTCTTTCTGGAAAAACACAAGACACACCAAATCCCATTTGTGTGCGAGTCAAAACAAAGGAATACCAGCTTCATTTATTGCTGTATCTTTTCTGATTCGCTCTCTGCATCTTACAGCTCCTCGGATTGTAAACGATGTTAAAACGCGTCTTGTTAAAAAAAATGCATAATTTATTAGGAAAATTCATAACCTGAGATGAAGGCTGCAGTTTAATCTATATTTCCTCCAGCAATGTGTATGAATCTAGTCACATTAAGTAAAAATCCATCGAAAATCAGTCGGTACAATTGATTTATTCAAGTAAGTGGAATTCCGAAGTCAACATCTTGGCTCTGCATTTTTCTTTTTTCTTTTTTTCATTTATGTTTTCAAATGAGGAGGAAAATAATCTGTCTTCTGAGAAGCTTCTCCTGTAATTATTCAGTCAGAACGCAGTCACTGCATTTTATCCACAGCATTTCCCTGTGAGTTTGACATGCTGAGCTGTTCTCAAAGACACTGACAGCGAAATGGATTCAAATGACTTTTAAAAAGTCCATTCAGTGGAAATCAAATCTTGGGTTATTGAACCAAGATCTATCGTTGTTTTTGTTTTTTCTTCTTCTTCGAATTTTTCAAAGTCATTCCTCATGACCATTAGAAGTGAAAGCAGCAAGTTTTGACCGATGACAGGTGTTGATGCCTCAGATATGTCATTTTATAGTGCAAGCTGTTCAACAACAGCAATTCAGTTTGAGACACGGTAAAACCACCGCTTAGAGGTAAAGCTCAATAAAACGCTCACTTACAGATATGAACTGCACCTAAACCATTGTAAAATGCCAATAAACTATGTGCTATCTTGGCACCAGTAAATTACTTAGTGAACTATGTTGGCTCTATTCATTAATTTAATATTATTCATTAATTTATTCATTCATTCATTCATTCTTTCATTTTCCTTCGGCTAATTTCAGAGGTCACCACAGCGGAATGAACCACCAACTATTCCGGCATATGTTTTACGCAGTGGATGCCCTTCCAAGCCACAACCCAGTTCACACACACACTCATACACTATGGCCAATTTAGTTTATCCAATTCACCTATAGCGCATGTCTTTAGACTGTGGGGGAAACTGGAGCACCCAGAGGAAACCCACGCCAATACAGGGAGAACATGCAAACTCCACCCAGAAATGCCGCCTGGTCCAGCCGGGACTCAAACCAGCGACCTTCCCGCTGTAAGGCGACAGTGCTAACCATTCAACCATATCTGGATGATTTCTGAAGGATAATTTGACAAAACATTCAGATTTTTTTCACGCCGACCACTTTTTTTGATCAAAAAAGAAGCTGATTAAAAACATTACTAATTTTACCAACTCCAAACCTTTGAATCTGTTCATACAGTAATTTTAAAATGGACTAGGGGTTAAATTAACAGTTTTATTTGAAGTTAGAGTAAACAAAGCTCATGAAGTACATTTATATAAATGTATAAATGTGTTTAAATAATATCATGGCTTATTTGCAGGGCTTTTTCATTACCATTTATCCGTTTCAACATTTCAAATCATGGCCCCTTTACCCTGGCCTACATTCCACTGCACTCTAAAGCAACTCGATTGCGAGGTCACAATGGCGTTTGAACGGATCAATCGGGCTGCGGCGGTGTCCATCAGAATGGGCTGCATTATCTCGCTCGCCTCTTTTTTTTTCCTTCTGACTCCCAACTACACAGGAATAGCACAGTCAAACCCGCCCCCTTTTTCACCTCATCCGATCGGCCCTGCTAAAACGCTCCATTTTCCTGAGCTGCGGTTCCGCCACATGGCAGCCGATTTGATCCTCTTAACCACACTCCGTTCTTTCATTTTACCAGAACACCAGGAAAACCAGAGTATGTTGAGGGGCGTGGAAGGGACAATAATGAGAAACTTCGACGTGTTCCTGCGGCCTGTTATGTCAAGTTTTACAACACGCGATACTTCTCGAGTGTCTGGGAATTCAATTAAAAGGCATATTCCCGGTTGCCAGAGCCCCAAAACACCCACCAGAGCAGTTCATGCATCATGTAGTCTGGTGGAGCCTGTTTCATAAACAGCTTTCAAAAAGCAGGACAATTGATTAGGCCTGGAGTCACTGCTGACTCACGCTGTTATGGACGGATATTTCAGGACACAGTCGAATCTATACAGTAGAGAGAATAAAAGGGACAGACTTCCAAATCGAATTAAAAGGAAACGTTTCCATTTTGTGAAAGGGATTTTTTTTTTCTACACTCAAAGCATATTAACATTCATCAGTTAATGATATACTGGAGTTTAAAAGAGGTTTTTGCGACACATTTTTTAACCATAATAGTTTTAATAACTAATTTCTAATAACTTCTTTTTTTGTCTTTGCCATGATGACAGTACATAATATTTTACTAGTTATTTTGCAAGGTAATAGTATCCAGCTTGGCGACACAGTGGCGCAGTGGGTAGTGCTGTCGCCTCACAGCAATAAGAGTGCTGGTTCAAGCCAGTTCAAGCTCGTTCTGGGTCAGTTAGCATTTCTGTGTGGAGTTTGCATGTTCTCCCCGTGTTCGTGTGGGTTTCCTCCGGGTGCTCTGGTTTCCCCCACAGTCCAAAGACATGTGCAATAAGTGAATTGGGTAAGCTAAATTGTTCGTCGTGTATGTGTGTAAGTCCTGGTCCTCCAGGTTGGGGGTTGAGCGTTAGGCTAACAACCCACCTCATAAAAAAAAAAAACTAGATGTCACGAAACACCAATATGGTGTGGCTAAATATCAACTTCAATATAAATGGCCCTGGGAGTAAGTAAGTAATAGTATCTAGCTTAAAGTGTAATTTAAAGACTAGGACTGCGTCTGAAATCGCATACTTCCATACTATATAGTATGCTAAAAACTATATGTGAGCCGAGTAGTAGTCAGAATTCATAGAATTTAAAAAACAGTACGCGAGAAGTACCCGGATGATTTACTACTTCCGGCGAGTTTCTGAAGTGTGCATCAGATGCACGCTACGCTGATGTATACGCTCATCCCATGATGCCCCACGAGAGAATTCATGAATGGGAGTGAGCGACGCAACTGACGTGGGTAGGTCACATGATCATGACAAAATGGCAGATGTAGTATGTCCGAGTATAGAACGTACTTTTCTAACGGTCGAGTAGTAAATTTAAATTCAAATGCAGTACTTTGAGTAGTAGGCGATATCGGACGTAGCCTAGGTTAATTAGGTTAACTAGCCAAGTAAGGGTAATTAGGCAAGTTATTGGATAACAATGCTTTGTTATGTAGCCAATGGAAAATAAATTGTGGGACTAATACAATTGTTTTTTAAACAACTGCACATTATTCCAGCTGAACTAAAAGAAATGAGACATTCTCCAGAAGAACAAATATTATAGGAAATACTGTAAAACATTTCTTGCTCTGTTAAACATCACATGGGAAATATTTTTAAAAAAGAATAAAAAATTCACAGGACGGTTAATAACTTATTTTAAATAGTCTTTTCTCATTGATGTATGTTTTTGAATTGCATTATGGGACTCTGATCTCTTCTAAACCAGGTTTTGATGTTGAAAAGTTTGAAAAGGTGACTTTTATTGACATTTTCAATAGTTTGAAATGATTTATTGTCTTTTATACATACTTGGCTTTGGGTTGCAAATCACAGCACAAAAACTTGGTAATTAACTAGTACTTTAAGCCAGTACTTTTTCTGTTATTTAACAGACTTAATTATATATTCTCATTATCTATTAAGTCATTCTATTAAACGCAGAGAATTTTTAACATCAAGAGTAGACAGAGCAGAGATCAAGGTCCCATAATGCAATTCATTTACTAACTTACTTACTCCTAGGGCCAATTATATCGAAGTAGATATTTAGCTGTACCATATATTGGTGTTTCGTAACATCTGCTTTTTATGAGGTGGGTTGTTAGCCCAACACTTAACCCCCAACCTAGAGGACCAGGACATACACACACATACACATACAGCTTACAGAATTCACCTACAGAACATGTCTTTGGACTGTGGGGGAAACCGGAGCACCCGGAGAAAACCCACACAAACACGGGGAGAACATGCATACTCCACACAGAACGGATCCAGCGGGCTCGAACCAGTGACCTTAAATTTTTTACCGTACTTTTTACTTTACCGTAAATAAATGGAAAACTTCTGTCAGTCGAAAAATATGGAAACTCTTAATTTAATGGATACTTTTACAGTATACATCAGTCAAACTGACTACAATTATTCATTTAAATAGTGCATTAAAAATGTTGAAACCTGATTGACTCATTGAAATTAGTTTAAAAAAATTGTAATTACAGTGTACGCTGTAAAGAAATGTTGGGTTCCACAACATTCCTTCGTGTTGTCCCAAGACAAATAGATTAAGTTAAAACTTAATTGTTTTTACACATATAAGTGGACTGAACATAAAACAATTAAGCTGTCCCAAAAAAACAACAAAAGTACGTTGTTTCAGCTGAATTTCTTGCAACAGCTACATTTATTCATTCATTCATTTTCATTTTGGCTTAGTCCCTTTAATAATCTGGGGTCGCCACAGCGGAATGAACCGCCAACTTATCCAGCATATGTTTTACGCAGCGGATGTCTTTATAGCTGCAACCCATCACTGGGAAACATCCACACACACACTCATTCGCACACATACACTACAAACAATTTTAGCTTACCCAATTCACCTATACCACATGTCTTTGGACTTGTGCAAACTCCACACAGAAATGCCAACTGACCCAGCCGAGGCTTGAACCAGTGACCTTCTTGCTGTGAGACGAGAGCGCTACCCACTGCGCCACCGTGAGGCCAGCTACATTTATCATTATTTTATTTATCATTTATTTAACAATATTTAAAAATTAAAAAGTACAAGTTAGCCAAATGCCTTTGGAAGTGTTTTCCACATCTCTCACTGCTTTAGTCTGACTTTAAGCTTTATCTGACAGTAAGAGAGCTTCTTCATTACTCCTGACATGTAAAGACAAACGCCCACAGCACACAGTCTATTAAATCATCAGATAAAGTCTAAAGGTCAATGAGAATTCAATTCTAATAGATGAACCTATCCTTCATGACCTGCCAAAGAGAAAGTTTATATAAACACTAATATAGCTTTATACATAAGCATTCTAAAGTTGCAGTGTTGACTTTTGAATAGACCTTTCGAATTTTCTTCAGAAAATGTAAAAATCCAGTTTTATTAAAGATAACATTAAATTAAGGCTCGTGACTGAAAAAACGTCATCCATTTTTTAATCTTGTAAAATAAAGACATTTTACTAAGGGGCAGAAAAAACACGATGACAAAACGAAAGACGCCAAATTTGGCATTTTGCTCGAGAGAAAGAAAAGTCATTTAGATTAGTACACCCCAAAAACATTTGTAAACGGATTATAATTCTTTCGGCGGGGGTCACGTATTACGCTGCGCGGAGAGATTTGGAAGTCAGATCCTCGTTTCTTGTTTAATTTCCTTTATAATAAAAGAATAAAGCCAAGGATCCACCGTCTCTTTTGTCTCAAAGTTGAGCGTTTGTACAATTTCCGCTCTGGTTTCAGCTGGTCAGGGTCAATGAGCAGAGTTGTGGTCAGACGGCAGGAAGGACAAAGTCTATCTGAAAGGCATTTGCACCTCAATGACACGAACTCAACATTTGCTCCATAGAAGCTTTAGTGATGTCCACTAACTTGACTTTTACATGTTCAGCCCTGTGTAACATGACTAGAGCCCGCTGAGCAATGGGTCAGCCATTTTACCCCCAACATTATGAGTTTGCTCATTCAAACGTAATATTTTAATGTCTCAAAACTTCAAGTATTCATCCATTTATGATTTGAAGCACTTTGCCTCAGGGTTATTTTAGTAAGCGGAAACTATTGGTCAAAATAGTAATGGAAAAAAAATCACAATAAATGAGAAACCAAAACTGAAATAAAAAATGTATTCATTTTCAGAATGAATAAGCACCCATTCTGTGAGTTTGACAAGCACATCAGTTAAGCACAACATCTTTTTTTTATATATAAACATAAAAACATTAGTTCTAACTCTTCTACAGTTTCCAAAAAAATAGGCATGCTTATCTACATACAAATGACCTTTAATATGAAGAATTTTCTCTTCATTCTTCATCACTTTTACTTTTATTTGTTGCATTTGAGTGATTTGGGCTCAGTGTCCGTTCAAATATTTAGTTTATTTTTATTACTAGGAGTTAATTATTATTAGAGTTATTGTTAATGTTAAAGCATTAAACTTTGTTCAGGGGTGCATTTCCAAAAACCATCATTAGCCAACTAAGGTCGCAAGTTCCGTTGTTACATAGTTTGTTGATTTTGCGTTTCCCAAATACATCATTCCAATGAACATTCGCAAGCTGTGTCACTTGTCCGCTTGCAACTACACCTGTAGAGTTGTAGTTAGAAGCAGAGGTCCTGGTTGTGTTCTAGTCCCAGTTATCCCTCCTATGCCCTGTCCCTTTCAAATGTTCCAACATTTAAACTTGGAATGATTTAAAAAAAAAACATTAAAGTAATCTCTCTTAGGTGTAATTTATCTTTCAGAGTTTTTTTTTCACAGTTCAGTTTTAGCGATCTTCATATTGACAATTGTATTCCCTTCGTAGAGCCCTTTGAAAACATCTATGCCCTTTTGAACGCAGCCATGGCTCATGACAAAAGCTATAGGTGACCTATTATTTAAAAGCGGAATTTACGTTACGTCTCCAAAGCTTGTGAAAACAAAAATATATAGCATACGTTAATGGTTTTAATTTACAGTATAGGTTATTTATTTCAAAATGTATCTTTATTTTTTTACTTTATCTTTACATTTCGACAAGTGCCTGTTGGTTAGAACATTTCCACAGTGGTTTGAATCTGTCAAATTGTAAAAGTAGACTTTATAAAAATAAATAAATAAAAGAATAAATAAACAATATCCGAATTAATAATAATAATAAATAATAAATTAATAATTATTCATTCATTTTCTTTTCGGCTTCCCTTTAACTTATCCAGCATATGTTTTACACAGCAGACCTTCCAGCTGCAACCCATCACTGGGAAACATCCATACACTCTCATTTACACACATACACTACAGCCAATTTATTCATTCATTCATTTTCTTTTCGGCTTAGTCCCTTTATTAATCTGGGGTCGCCAAAGCGGAATGAACCGCCAACTTATCCAGCATATGTTTTACGCAGCGCATGCCCTTCCAGCTGCAACCCATCACTGGGAAACATCCATACACTCTCATTCACACTCATACACTATGGACAATTTAGCTTACCCAATTCACCTGTACCACATGTCTTTGGAATTGTGGGGGAAACCGGTGCACCCAGAGGAAACCCACGCCAACACAGGGAGAACATGCAAACTCCACAGCCAATTTAGCTTACCCAATTCACCTAAAGCACATGTCTTTGGACTTGTGGGGGAAACCGGAGCACCCGGGAGGAAACCCACGCCAACACGGGGAGAACATGCAAACTCCACACAGAAATGCCAACTGACCCAGCCGAGGCTCGAACCAGTGACCTTCTTGCTGTGTGATCGTGCTACCCACTGTGCCACTGTGACGCCATTAATAATAATATTAATATTAATAATAAAGAATAAACTTGTTCACAAAAAAAACTAAACTAAAACTAGCCATTAATGAAACTAAATTTACAGTAAATAAAAAAATAGCATACAAAATAAAACATTTTTAAAAATGCAAAACAATAATAACCTCAGAACCGTAAGGCATAACTTGTATTTTATTTGTCTCATAATACTGCAGACATCAAGAGTTTTTTTAGGTTTTGATTCTGTTGAGATTGAGACTAACACAACAATTCCCCAAAAGCGAATGCAAACTGCTTTATTGTTTGTTTTGGCTTCACAGAAAGAGCCCGTGGACAGCCTCTTGCGACTTTCCTGCGGCGCTGCGTAAACTGGCTGTTGAGCTGGTTTTCATGTATAGTTTATGCTCAGCCTGGTCCCTTTTTTCACATCTGTTTTATGCTGCGCAGAACACAGGCAGAGGTGTGCGAACTTCCTGTGCATGAACCGGTGCTTTTAAAAGTGAATGGGTCTCCTGCTCTCTCCTGATTAAATGACGTGGGTCAGGAACGGAAGCAGTAAATAATATATTAAAGAGATTGCTCAATTTCATCGCCATGGCAACCTCTCCAGCAGTGCCATAATCGCTATAATCTCCCCCTGAGGCTTATCAGTCATTCTGGTCAGTCACCACAAGGGTTGCTTTTCAATTCCTTTCAGGTAGATAGGTAGCCAACTCTGAACTCGGGCGAACAGGCCCCACGCCGACACACAATGGAGTCTTTTCAGAGCCCTCCCTTATCAGTTGCACTGCTGTACATGACTCCACAGATCTGCTCGGTGCGACTGGTGGGAGAGCCTTTTAATCAGGGCTCAAATACACCTCCCATTTAACCTTGTCGAGCTCTGTTACCATGTAAATGTTTTTTAGACATACAAGGTGCTTTTGTGCCCCCGAGATTCGTCGCGGAAAGCTGATACATGTGTTTTTAATTACAGAAGAGTGTGTACAATGTCAGGGCAAAGAGGGTTTGATAATGCATCTTATTACACTGCGGTAAAACATGGTGTTTAAACTTTAATTCCAATGTGCATCCTTTATGAGAATGCTTCTTCTTAACCAGTACTAGTAAACAAAATTTACTAAAAAGGTCTCTGAAACAGTCAAATGTGACCCATGCTCTTATGTATGTTTAAAAAGGTTAATCTTAAGGCCATTGAAATGAAGTGTATTAAAGGCCAACTAGTGTACTATCCTAAGAAAGTATACACCAATGGAAAGCTTATTTATATTTAAATGTCAGTTTCACTAAACTACTAACACTTCTGATTGGTCCTGTAGTCCAGAGTCACAAACTAAAACCCCTAACTGAATAGTTGTGCACTGCTATGACAGTGAAATAAAAAGGTTTATTGACTTCAAACAAAACATTTTTGGTAACATATTGAGTGCGATATCAAACTGCAAACTTATCAGCTTTGCTCATGAAATTTAATTAACACCCACAATATATGCTGATATCTGCCAAAAAGTGAACACTGGTAAACAAAAACTAATCGGATGCTTTTGTATTCTTACTGCTTAAATTACATTGTTTATTTACTCAGTCTGTGACTGAAACCAGTTCTTCACTGTTATGTAGCAGGGACCCCCTTACACATGTTTTCAAATATACTTTACATTCATTCATTCATTCATTCATTTTCTTTTCGGCTTAGTCCCTTTATTAATCTGGGGTCGCCACAGCGGAATGAACCGGCAACTTATCCAGCACATGTTTTACGCATCGGATGCCCTTCCAGCTGCAACCCATCACTGGGAAACACCCACACACTCCCATACACACACATACACTATGGACAATTTAGCTTACCCCATTCACCTATACCGCATGTCATTGGACATGTGGGGGAAACCCACGCGAACATGGGGAGAACATACAAACTCCACACAGAAATGCCAACTGACCCAGCCGAGGCTCGAACCAGCGACCTTCTTGCTGTGAGGCGATCGTGCTACCCACTGCGCCACCGTGACTCCCCACCCCCATTACACATGTTCTCAAATATATCAGAATCTCCTGATCCAAAAAGAAAGCAAAGAAGCAGAAGAAACAACAACAGGAGCATTGCTTGTGCACATATACATTTAAAAGATCTACCATTCCCAATTTAATGTTGATCACTAGGGATGCAACGATTAACCGATTTCACGAATTCGTCACGGTTAATTAATCGTAAAGCCTTCTCAACACCACATTTCTGCACAGAACAAAACTGCTGCAACTAAACAAAGTTATGCCAACTGTGCGCTAGTTTAAAGTTCTGAGCTTGTACACCGAGGCGAATACCTACGCACACAGGATTAACTATAGCTGAGGCTATTAACTTAGGGCCGTTCACATATCGTGTCTTTTGCGTGCGCAAGTTTGTTATTTTTCCAATGGAGGCGCACGGCTTACGTGCACATAGTGGGAGCAAAGCGTGCACACGGGGCACGGCATGCTCACGCATGCTTCCCAGGCGCCCATAGTTGAAAGAATGTAGCAAGCGCACAGTGAGTCACGTGATAAGAACTGGATCGATCAGCTTTATACTTTGTATGGAATATACACATTTCTACTCCAAAGAGAGAAAAAAATACAAAATGAAAAATATCAAACAATTTTGTAATCGAGTTGATCAAAAGTTTCAGCAGCCTTTGACTACATTTGTTCTCTTTTAAAGCGAAATACTTAGCTAATATGTAGCTGAAATTTACATTAGACAAACACAATTGTTTATTCATTCATTTATTTTATTTTCGGCTTAGTCCCTTTATTAATCTGGGGTCGCCACAGCGGAATGAACCGCCAACTTATCCAGCATATGTTTTATGCAGCGAATGCCCTTCCAGCTGCAACCCATCACTGGGAAACATCCACACACACTCATTCACACACATACACTACGGACAATTTAGCTTACCCAATTCACCTATACCGCATGTCTTTGGACTTGTGGGGGAAACCGGAGCACCCGGAGAAAACCCACGCCAACACGGGGAGAACATGCAAACTCCAGACAGAAATGCCAACTGACCCAGCCGGGCTCGAACCAGCGACCTTCTTGCTGTGAGGCGATTGTGCTACCCACTGCGCCACTGTGCTGCCCCACAATTGTTTAATTTATATTTATTTTTATATTTTCATATTTGTATATTGTTCTGTCATTTATTTTTCAGTGTAAAATTATTACTTATCTTTAAATGGCAATTTGTTTTCAAGAGAAATTTTTAAGTCCAAAGAGAAATGGTCTATTGTGTGTTTTTAATATTATTTTGTGCTGTATTAATTGGTTACTGAGCAGCAATAAATAACACTTTAAAATATAAGTAGTTATCAAGTGATTTTCTAAACTAGTAGTGTTTTGAAATTAATGAATGCATAATAATCGTGATATCCGTGAAACTGTGATTATTCCTCAAACTATAATCGTACAACTAATATCTATAACCGTTGCATCCCTATTGGTCACATGAAGAGTTATAAAGCTTATTTGACTTTGGAGGTACTCCATGTACTCAATCAAAATTCGAATGTGCTTCAAATTGCTTTTATTATGAAACTTAAGCACAAAATCTGCCATAAAGATAGTACTGTATAAAAGTGTGTAAATGTTTTTATGCTAACTGCACCCACTGTAAGCACGGCTCGCGGTCTTAGCATCTTTACCGGAAACGTCAGGATCAGCTTTCACTGTGATGGTAAATCAGGAGCTCCAGCATCTCTGCTGCCCAATTCCCATGATCCTACTCTAATTCCGTCATCACCTTTGGGGTGACATTGACCCATTCGGCGAGCAACAGCCAGGCAAAAATGCTAATTTGACGAGGACAGTGGCTGGTCTCTTCGGAGCCATAATATTTTAATCTCCCCAACGTGGCAAATCAATCGGAAAGTGACCATCTGCCAGAATATGAGTGTCACTGCAGAGGGGTAATGAACAGAGTGCGAGTGATAAAGATCACCATCATTGGCCTGCTGCAAGCTCCCTCGAACCGACCGCCGAGGAGCCAGATGACAAACAGATGAGTCATGTCACCATGTCACCTAATAAAGAAATATGACCAGACTCAAGAAAACAGCCCACAGAAAAAGTCCCTTATGCTTTCCGCGTATGATAATAGAAGGCAGCGGCTTTGGTATTTGCAGTAAGGCTGAGGTGAGATCTAAACTGTTTTCATAGTCTTCCGGGAACAGCCACGGGGGCCGCCAGCAAAAGAGTTTTAATATGGTTATTCAAGCTTGACACGGCATGCTGTCCCACCGAGAACCAAAAGGATTCCGGACCTCATCATGCTTGCCAAGCCCTGTTAATGTAGTTTGAACTGCGCTTTGTCCTGTCAATGGCTACAGCTGTTTGTAAATGAGCTCGCCGTTTCAAAGCTGGCCAGTATTATTACACACTTGCGGTTGACGACGTTGCTTACCGGGGGAGTTTTAAAAGAGGAAGGGGACCCATAATACCCCGAATCAGCTTGCAGCCACTGGAGACGCAGCTTGATACCTGCAATTTTTTTGTCGCTTTCTTGCTCCCTGCTAGCCAAATACTAGAGAAATCTATGAAAGGCAAAGGCAGCAATGAGGAGACGACTCTTCCTCCCACAGAGCGCTTTCTATAATCCCGCAATATCCTTTATAAGGGCATGTTGTCTTTAGAAGTCAGGTCTCACCAGAGGGAGAACAACAGGGCAATGCAAATATCCTCAACAGGGGAGACGCTCTCAGGCTGAATGAGATTTGTGTGGAGAAGAAAAAAAAACCACACAAAACAAAAAAAACAAAAAAATGGTTTTATTGAAGCTCGGCAAGCTACAATAAGGATGCAAGCCTCAGCATGGGTCCAAGTAAACATCTTCGGTATTCTGTGGGCATATCCGCATTATAACTATATTAACAAGGCAAATGTCTACAGTGGGAACTTAAATGGATAGTTCATCCAACAATTTACTCTACCTCGAGTGCTTCCAAACCTTTATAAGATTTTCTTTTTTTCTTCTGTTAAACACATAAGAAGATATTTCGAAGAAAGCTGAAATATAGATACTATGGAATCAATGGTTACAGGTTTCCAACATTTTTCAAAATATCTTCTTTTGTGTTTAACAGAAAAAGAAACTCATAAAGGTTTGGAACTACTCGAGAGTGAGCGTGAACTATCCCTTTAAAATGAATATGAGTCTAGACATTGTGCTCCAGCCATATCGAATACAACACAGGCACTCTTGCTGACCACTTGCGTTGTCCTGGTGCATTATTGGTCCATTCAAAACACAATACAAAGAAAAAAAAACTTGCAGTGTCAGTAGTTTAGCAAAGAGACGTTATCCATGTTTGTGAGCTATTGGCTCCTGGGCTCATTGGTATTCAACACCACCATTTGCCCCAATTCATCTGCATCCTTCTCTTCCATGGCAACAGCAGGCGGGCTATCAGGAGGATCTTTGATATAGGTACATGGTGTTAAAAAAGGAAAAAAAATCGTGTCATTTAGGACTATAAAATATATCCTGCTGGTTCTTCCATTGTTAAGGGAGGTCTTTGTAAAAGTGGCTTCAAGCTTGTCATCATTTGCATATGGCCCGGCCTCCCCTTTTTTTCATTTCTTTTTCTTGTTTCCTTTTATATTACAATGTAACTGAATGAATAAATAAATACCAATTCTACAAAGAACTGTAACCATACTGTGTGTCAATGGAGTAAAGCTATTTTTGTCCTATTCAAATAGCATGTTAGTAAAAGTGACTAAAGTTATTTTTAAAAGTACAAATAAGTATAAATAAAACATTTAAAAAATATATATTTTCATTTTAAACGCTTTTTACTTTCAAATTACTACAATCATATCAGCCATTTTAATGTCTTTTTTAGTAGTCGAGTATATAATATATAACGTAAATAAATCAAGTTAGTGCAGTTTTACAACAGCATTTGAAAGCACTTGATACTGTATATTGACTTACACACCAAACCTAGGATGTAAATAATGTACTTATCAAAATTGTTGACCCTGCATGCACATGCAATGTAAAACATATCAATACCAGAGCATTTTAAGAACTGTCAAGTCCAGCGAATTGAAGAAAAAGTCACTCTGCATATTTCTGAGGTCTTTGTGTTTTTCAATGCTGTTAAGTGGCACAAGTGAGACCAACAACCTCCACACTGACTCACACATGTAAATCAACCTTTACACTTAATTAAGCACAATGGGCCACATCAAGGTCATGAATTCTTCCTTTATAGTCGCCTATTGACGAAGCATCAACTGCACCGCCAGCGTCTGGCTTTCACACCCTGCTTCATATCTGAAAACCCTCGAGGGGACACTAAAAATGCAAGGACAACCAGGAATAAAAAGGCCTTTATGACACTTGTGCTGTATGGTTTTGAGTTCACAAGCTATGGGTATTCATTAGCGAGATATACGGTAAGATAATTCCACCCCGGAATCTAT
This sequence comes from Danio choprae, assembly GCA_903798125.1. Taxonomy (NCBI): domain Eukaryota; kingdom Metazoa; phylum Chordata; class Actinopteri; order Cypriniformes; family Danionidae; genus Danio; species Danio choprae. The sequence goes on from CAIGQW010022071.1 coordinate 546,929, forward strand.
CTGCTTCTCTTAAATCGCTCACACTGACAAAAATTAGTGCTTATGTGCCTTGAAATCTTATTTAACTGCACTGGAAAAGAAAGACCCCGGGTAAAGGGTTTGCCGACATTTACAGAGACCAAAATATTCTACTTTTCGGGTAACCTGCTGTTAATTGTCTGTGACAATCGAATAGCCTAATAAACCCATTCCTTCTAATCAAACAAGACTGCAGTCCATACTGTTCTCTATTAAACACGAGCACGAGTCATCAACAAGTCCGGTATGAATAAAAATCAAGTGGAAAACAGAGTTACCGCATATCCGCGGGGAATTGCAGATTCCTTATATACAAAAAAAGAATGTAGTACATTTCTGAAAGCCGCACATGAGGAATAATAATTGCGGTGTTTTCTAAGCAACGTATTACTATTAGAATTATTAATATCAAAAGTTTCGGATTAAGCAAGACTTTTGGTAGAAAATCAAACACACTAAAATATAAAATAATAATAATAATAATAAATTAAATACCATAAAGCAACTGCTTATACATTAAAAAAAATCTCAGAAGACATTCGTAACACATAGCTGTACACTATCTGGCATCAACACACAGTGCCCTTAAATCATTAAAGGGATAGTTCACATAAAAATAAAATGACCTCATCATTTACTCTCCCTCATGTGGTTTCTTTTTTTCTGCTGAACACAAAAGTAGATATTTTGAAGAATGCTGACACCCATTAACTTCCATATATTTGTTTTACTATGAAAGTCAGTGGGTCCCAGCAACCGGCATCTTTCAAAGTATCTTCTTTTGTGTTTAACAGAAGAAAGAAACTTAAATATGTGCACCGTAAAAAAAATCATGACAAAAAGTAAAGACAACAAATATTTATATGCTGCTTTAACTTATTTTAATAGGTTAATCAGGTTTCAACTACATTTTTTAAGTTATACAAAGTTTAACTTAATATTTTAGTCAGTTTGATGTCAGTTGAGATGACAAGAAAAGTTAATTTCATTCATTCATTCATTTTCATTTCGGCTTAGTCCCTTTATTAATCTGGGGTCGCCACAGCGGAATGAACCGCCGAAAAGTTAATTTGACTCAGCTAAAAAAATGTAATGCAGCAAGATGTTTTACAGTGTGTGAAGGGCGAGTAAATGATGATAAAATGTTCATCTTTCTTTTATTTTGCTTCTTTTTAAGGAAACATTTCAGCATTGGCAAACAGTCATTTAGCAACATTTCATCATTTAATTTGTATTCATTTATAATATTCATTTATTTCTGTCAGTAATATTTGTTTTATTATGCACAGTCCCAGTGTTTTAGAAAACTCAACTGCTTAGTAAATATAAAAGTGAACTCCGGTTAAGGCTTGAAGCCGTCTGGATGTAGTTTTAATACTCTTGTCCTTGAGGTTCACAGAGTGTGCTTTAGAAACAGCAGGCACCTCCTCCGGTACAAAATAAGATGTTTCCAAAAGACTTCCAAGGCTAGCATATGTAAACAAATGAATGTGAGAAAAAAATAAATAAATAAAATGCATGTTCTATTGCTGTTCTGACCCATTGCTGTATGAATTTCTGACCTGTAAGATGCAGCATTTAACTTGCGGTCAGGTTGTTTAGCACTATTTGTCACACAATGTTCATGGCTCATGAAATGTAATATTCATGCAGCTCTCTGTGACACCATTGATACTTATTGCTGCAGGAAATTCAAGTAGAGCTACTGTCACAATGTAAAAGACTCGCATTTTCGGTGTTTTATAGATTAATGTAGGTGAAATAATCTCTATAAATCATCCTTTGTCTATAATAGCTAGCTTGTTCTCAAGCCAAACAAAAAAAATGAAGTATAGAATCAAAGAACTTCTTAAACAGAAAGTGTAATTTAAAGATATGAATATTAAAGAGACTGGAAAAAATAGGAAAAAGAGCAAGTATAAAAGTATAATATAATATAATATAATATAATGTAATATAATATAATATAATATAATATAATATAATATAATATAATATAATATAATATAATATAATATGGGGTTTGCATGTTCTCCCTGTGTTGGTGTGGGTTGCTCTGGTTTCCCCCACAGTCCAAAGACATGCGCACTATGTGTATTGAATAAGCTAAATTGGCCATAGTGTATGAGTGCGTGTGTGAATGATAGTGTATGGGTGTTTGAGTGTACGGCTGGAAGGGCATCAACTGCGTAAAACATATGCTGAAATAGTTGGCGGTTCATTCCGATGTGGTGACCCCTAAAAATAAGGGGACTAAGCCGAAGGAAAATGAATGAATGATAATATAATATAATATAATATAATATAATATAATATAATATAATATAATATAATATAACATAATATAATATAGGCCTCACGGTGGCGCAGTGAGTAGCACGTTCGCCTCACAGCAAGAAGGTCACTGGTTCGAGCCTCGGCTGGGTCACTTGGCGTTTCTGTGTGGAGTTTGCATTTTCTCCCCGTGTTGGCGTGGGTTTCCTCCGGGTGCTCCGGTTTCCCCCACAAGTCCAAAGACATGCGGTATAGGTAAATTGGGTAAGCTAAATTGTCCGTAGTGTATGAGTGTGAATGGGTGTGTATGGATATTTCCCAGAGATGGGTTGCAGCTGGAAGGGCATCCGCTGCGTAAAACATATGCTGGATAAGTTGGCGGTTCATTCCGCTGTGGCGACCCCAGATTAATAAAGGGACTATGCCGAAATGAAAATGAATGAATGAATGAATGAATGAATAATATAATATAATATAATATAATATAATATAATATAATATAATATAATATAATATAATATAATATAATATAATATAATATAATATAATATAATATAATATAATATAATATAATATAATATGGGCAGCACGGTGGCGCAGTGTGTAGCAAAATCGCCTCACAGCAAGAAGGTTGCTGGTTCGAGCCCCGGCTGGGTTGGCGTTTCTGTGTGTAACTATAATTATATATTATAATATAATATAATATAATTTGAAGAAAGCTAAAAAAAAACTCTAACCATTGACTACCATGCTAGGATTAACAAACACTACGGAAGTCAATGGTTACAGGTTTCCAACATTTTTCAAAATATCTTCTTTTGCGTTTAACACAGTTTGAAACAAATAAATGGTGAGTAAATGATGACAGCATTTGCATTTCTGGGTGAACTATCCTTTTAAATCTGAAATGTACACTGTTAACAATATCCTGTGGAATCTACAGCAACTTACTGGCAGCAGTTCGCCAGTAAATTACTGTAAATCAATTACAGCAAACATACTGTATCTACATTTACAGCACCATTTATCTTGCTGTACATGTATTGACAGTATTGTATGTCTTTACTTTAAAATACAGTCAAATTCACAATGCAACTTTAAAATACAGTAACATTCTGCAAAACTGTCCTACCGTTAAAAGAACTGTTCATATTACAGTTAAATACTGAGCAATTTACAAAAATCATTAACAGTGTATTATTATTATTATTATCACTAGTATTATTACTGTTATTATTAAAAGGTAAAGTAAGGGAAGTTAAAGGTTCTAAACTTTCTAAACCACTTTTCGCTCAAATTGCAGGCACCGAGACTCTTTAGCACACATCCCCCGCTGTAGTCCAGCTGAAAGGATGAGTGTGTTTGAAAATGTGTCTGAGGCTGTCTGAGAAATATCAGAATGTAGTCAGTCACTCAGACTGGAGAGACAAGACGCAGATGGCCCTGAATGCTTGAGGTGCTCCAGCAGAAAGAAAACTGACTGAATAAAACACTGAACATGAGCCATTTCCAACATATTACATATACTCTGGTGTGGAATGCTGTGTAAACCGGGGACTTTTTCCACATTATAAATGTTATATTCAATACACATTATTCGAGGAAAGATTGGGTAAATCATTCAGACGCAGACCAGATTCAAGGTGTTTCTTTCTAAAACACTATTTCAAACTCTGCAGTGGAATTTGAGCACCAATTTTAGGCTTTATGCTAAACAATACAGGATATGTTTGAATATTTTTATTTTTTATTTTGAAAAGCTTTACTGAGAAAACACAAAAACGTACTTCCATGAAATTGACTTGTTTTCATTTTGACGAATAAGGTACTTTGCCTAAATGAATAAATATTAAGAAAGTGATATTGTGCTAAAGGTACACTTCATTATAATTATACAGTGCGCAGCATATATGAGTACACCCCATTTTGAAAACGAATAATTTTATCCATTTCTCAGTGAATATAGGCAATGTATTTTGGTGCATTTAAACAAAACAGATTTATTAAACAGATATATTTATTAAAATAATATTTTAGTCGCCAAACATATTTAGAAATTGAAAGATAATACAATTAAATTCAAGCAAAATATTGCAAAAAAAATTACAACCTAATTGTTGGCATACTGCTTTTTGGACTGTTATCTTAAGTTATTTACTTAGATAAGCTCCAGATTTGACTAATCTAATCTAATGACTAATCTAATGTATATGCACAAATACAATATTGTATAGCTTCCTATTAAAAATAGAAATTTAAAAGATAGACTTGTGAGGGGTGTACTTATATACGCTGAGCACTGTAGATAAATCGAACTAAACCAATATTTCTTTAAAAAAATTGTTTAAAAAAGTTTTCCTCTGCATATAATAAAGTTATAAAAAGAGGATGATTGTGATTATGACAGTTGTTTGACCATTTAATAAGCTATAGAGATGATGGTAACATGGTTGATAACCAGTGCTTATAACTGCTTATGTTCACACGTATTTAGATTCATATTCATTTAAACTGATAGTTCATCCAAAAATGAAAATTATATCATCATTTACTGACCCTTCACTTTTTCCAAACCAGTGGAATTTTTTTTTCTTCTGTTGAACACAAAAGAAGTTATTTTGAAGAATGTTGGAAACATGTGGCCATTGACATTCATAGTAGGAAAAACAACTGCTATGGAAGTCAATGGTTACAGGTTTTCAGCTTTCTTTGTGTTCAACAGAAAAAAAACTGGTTTGAAATAAGTAAAACGAGTGAAATGATGAAAAAATACAAATTTCGGGGTGAACTATCCCTTTAAATTTACACTTAAGCTAATGAGTAACATACAAGGCGCTTGTTTTAAACAATGTCCCAAATATCAGCATCAACGTCCTGCAAAGGGCTCAGTTCCAAGGCACAAGGTAAAAACGTAATGACAACAGCTTTACGGCCTTTAGATTAATCTTGTTCTCGGGAATGTTTCTTTGTCTGGGTGTCTACCTCAAAGCATTTTTTAAAAACTACAACAGGATACAGCTCATTTAGTAGGACCAGCGAGAACAAACCTCCCTGTGAGTAACAGAATCTGCTGCACATTTTCAGCCATCGATCTTCGAGATGACATCACTGATACACTCTCCGCTGAAGAACGACTGCAACATCTGCTGTGACGGCCACACAAATGGGAACTGTCCTAATTTATATAGCGAGAAACTTAGGAATGCGCAAGCCCTCTTGTGATAACAACTGTTCAAATGAAGCGATTTAAAAGCCACTCTTTAGTTTGCACTTAGTTGTTGGAAGACAAAAAATTTTAACTTATCATTTACTCACATGTAATCATTTTATTTTTTACTTTTACATTTTTTTCACTCCCTTGCTCAAACTTCCCATAAATAAAAAGAGCAGCATGAACGTTATTTTAAACATCTTCTTTTCCATTCTACAGAAACAAAATGTGAAGCAGTGTTAATTTTGTTGAAAACAAGGATGAAAAATTTCCCAGTGATGGGTTGCAGCTGGAAGGGCATCCGCTGCGTAAAACATATGCTGGATAAGTTGGCGGTTCATTCCGCTGTGGTGACCCCTGATTATTAAAGGGACTACGCCGAAAAGAAAATGAATGAATGAACAAGGATGAAAATTAAAGTAAGGAGTGACCCCTAAACCTACCCCTCATTGGGGGATAAGCAAATCATTAAAAAAATTATCATTTGAGACCATACTAATTCATACAAACTAAATCACTTGGCGTGGCAGACAAGGGGTGTTTCCCAAACAATGACATAACTCGCGGCTGAACTATCATAGTACGATTGCATCGTTTTGGGAAAAGAATGATGTAGTGACGAGTGTTTCCCGAAACCGTAGTTGCTTTGTCGCAGATCCATCATTTGAACCACGTTAGTTATAACATAAAACGTCCATAATGACGCTTTAAACGGAGTAACAACTTCTTTAGAGAAAAAAAAAACTAATTTTTGTGCAAATTATATTGTTTTACACACAGGCACATTTTTAAAAAATCCAATATTAGTTTTAGTAAAAACATGCACTCGTTTTACATATTAATTGAAACATATGTAAACTGCACATATAGGGCCTATGTTTCCTTTACAAATATTATTGACAATATTCCATATTCTACTCTAAAACATAAAATCACTTAGCTAACACGTATTCTAATCTCATATATAAATCATATAAATCGTTAATGGTTGTAATTTACAGTAGGCTACTTATTAAAAAATGAAAAAAATACTATTATTATTGTTATTAATTTGTATTATTCATTCATTCATTCATTTTCATTTCGGCTTAGTCCCTTTATTAATCTGGGGTCGCCACAGCGGAATGAACCGCCAACTTATCCAGCATATGTTTTACGCAGTGGATGCCCTTCCAGCTGCAACCCATCTCTGGGAAACATCCATACACACTCATGCACTACAGACAATTTAGCTTACCCAATTCCCCTATACCGCATGTCTTTGGACTTGTGGGGGAAACCGGAGCACCCGGAGGAAACCCACACCAACACAGGGAGAACATGCAAACTCCACACAGAAATGCCAACTGACCCAGCCGAGGCTCGAACCGGCGACCTTCTTGCTGTGAGGGGAACGTGCTACCCACTGCGCCACTGTGAGGCCAATTTGTATTATTATTATTATTATTATTATTATTATTATTAATTATTATTATTATTAAGTAGGATATTGTTTATTTGTTTATTTATTGTATTTGTTTTTTTTTGTTTTTTTTGAAAAGTCTACTTTTACAATTTAACACATTCAAACCACTGCGGAACTGTTCTAACCAACAGGCCCATGTACAGTACAGATGCATTTCTTAATAAATAACCTACTATTTAATTACCATTTCATTAATTCATTCATTAATTTTCTTTTTGGCTTAGTCCCTTTATTAATCTCGGGTCACCACAGCGGAATGAACCGCCAACTTACCCAGCATATGTTTTACGCAGCGGATGCCCTTCAAGCTGCAACCCATCACTGGGAAATATCCATACACACTCATTTACACTCATACACTACGGACAATTTAGCTTACCCAATTCACCTATACCGCATGTCTTTGGACTTGTGGGGGAAACCGGAGCACCTGGAGGAAACCCACGCAAACACGGAAAGACTGAACACTGACGTGAAGTATGTACAAAGTTTGAAATGGCATGAAGGCAACATAATATTTTATTTTGTGCTAATGTATCTATGTAATTGTTAAAATGACTTTAGTTCAAGTAAATGAAAGCAAGACCTGTTATCTAAACAAGTTGATGTGGAAAAAACAGAAGTCTATGTGATCAGCGTCACCACTCGCACTGCCATCTTGATTTCCGACTTCGAAATCAGCGATGGCGATCAGAGATCGAGAACTAAAACAGAAGAAAGGAGATGAGTAACAGTGATGCATCTATTTCATCTTTGTTTTCAAAGATCCGAGACTGGAACGTCTCGGAGGCAAATCCGCAACCCCGTCTCTCGGCTCCATCCCTCGGTCTGATTGAATCTTTCAGACTCGAAACAAAAACAAGAGAAGTGAAACAAAGATGCTTATAATGGGGGCCTGTATCTCCTCACGATATCACCCCCTCAAGATCTCCTAAACAAGCAGATTACAGAGAAGCAGTCCCGAACGCCAGAGAGCCGAATCGTAAATATTCCAGAGCACAATTCTGTTTAGATTTGATATGTGCTTTAACAAGAAGATAAGGTGTAAGGTCTGACTTCAGTGGGTCTGCTGTGACCTCCTGCTGCTCTAGCCATCATTTCACCAAGCAGCTTGACACCAAACAAGATAAAAGAGAGCCAGAGACACAGACACAACAGGCACAGACTCATGTGGGCTACATCCACGGAAAACCTGCAAACACTCAGGAACCTGTAATAAGAGATGGCCTTCATCACTGTCAATTTAGCCAATGCATAGTTGTCCTCTCAGCTGAAACTGTCCCTGAAAAGATCAGGCTTTTTTCTCTCTAATGCCATCAGTGTTGAGGAAGCAACTTTGAAACTGCGGCTTGCCAAGATGCAAATAATTTGAAGTACTTCAACTTAAAGTCAAGCTTCCTCTGGAAAACGTGTTTGCTACTGCACGGAAAGAGATGTCAACGAGACGATATTTGAAAATATAGTAATAATAATCAAAACATAAACAATTAATTTTGTTGTGGCTATCAACACAGAACACGTCTTTGCATCAAATACAACTTGCTATTGTACACAATAGAACTCAATGCTTGCCCCGCCTTCGACTTCTTCTGATTGGTCCACTGCTTTGGAACTGACATTGATGAGCAGTGCTCCTTGCTAAAAGTTTCAATTCTTTTAACTTGACACTCCATCTAAAAAAAAAATGCAGCAGTCACGTTCAAAAGATGTGAGAAGGGAGCGTTACGGTCACGCATGTCCACCGAATGCATGTTTACATTGACAAACAATGGAAAAGTAACATATTGGAATGGAAAATGACTTGAATAAAAGTAAAAAAATTAGATGTCAACAGTAAATTTTGATTATCATCAAAAAAAAATTGTAAAATAATAAAACAGTCATTAACAAACTGTAACATTGCTAATGTTATTTGGTATATTTTCATGTTATACTTAAAATAAACTGATATGGAAGCTGTTAAACTGTTTCCAGATCTAAAAAAAAGCCTATCTAGTAGACTTTCTTTAAATCACCACTGATATAAGTAATCCAGTAGTATATTTAAGTACTATCAAAGTACTCAACTATGCAGTTATGTTTGTTCGACCCCAACTAAATGCCACAAGATTTTCAGTGTGTTAAAAAATCCTTGTCTTATGCTAATCTGCTTTATGCAGCTGATTAGGGCTAAATGCAAAACAAAGCTAATGAATGGACAAGGTGAATGAGTTTCAATCACTCGCTCATCGGATTCATCGCCCACACCCAGAAGACTATTATCCCGAAACCATTCGGCTAGCTCTCTTTTCCTGCTAACAAATCACTATTAGAGGCCAATAACACAATGTTTTGTATCATCCAGAGCTCACGGGATAAGCAGGAAACACAGTAACAGCTAACATGTGAATGGCCTTGTTTGATTTTTTTTGCATGACAAACACCAATCAGGAGGCAGCTGTGATGAGGCTTAATCCATTAAAACCAGCGTCTCCTCGCGGTTAAATCCTAATGAGGATTTAAAGAGCTCGGCTGCAGGGGGCCGTCGGACAACAGACACACCTTGCTGAGCGGTCTCCCCCCGACCCACTGTTCTCCTCTCTTATCATACAGATCAGGAGGAGGGCTGATGAAAGATGGTGAAGACGAATGCGGGCATATTGACCCCCCGGCCGCTCTGCATTATGGGAAGTCTGATCCCTCAGTCTGATAGAAAACCCCTGGGTAAGAGGAAAAACAAAAAGCAAGAGACAAGAAAGAGAGAGAGACACAAAGAGAGCTGTGTAGTCTGAGGTATAAAACCCAAAACAAAGGGAACTGGGATCTGGCTCCAAGATCTTAATAAAGAAGCTAAATACGGAGAGAATTCAGATATATTGATATCGACAGAACATCGATAGGAACAAAAAGCCACAGGGCTGAAGCTGAGGGAAATTGGCTTTAGCCGCTCAAAGATAATCAGTTTCGCTAGTTTAAATGTTTCCTTGCAGAGTGGAACTGCACAGATGGGATTTTGAGGCATGTGAGGGGCTTGTCCACACTTGTCCATCTCTACGGAGAATAGCGCGTATTCACAGCAGGATCCACGTCACTTATTTAGACCCGTCAGTAAGAAACAAATCTGTGATGAATCTTGCGCATTAGCATTCCCTGTTAAAAAAATTTAATCAAATAAAAAAAGGTTGTACCAGCCTAAGCTGGTCTGCAAGCCTGGTCTAGCTGCTTAGGATAGATTATTTTGATGGTCTAAAAAGGGTTTTGGCCAATTATCGACTGGACAGATATGGAAGCCAACTAAAACCAGCAAAATAAAATAAAATAAAAATAAATAAAAATAAAAATAAAAACAAAAACAATAAAATAAAATAAAATAAAATAAAATAAAATAAAATAAAATAAAATAAATACAAAACAATACATAATCAAATAAAATAAATACAAAACAATAAAAAATAAAAAACAACATAAAAAACTAAATAAAATTAAATAAATACAAACAATGCATAATAACATAAAATAAAATAAACACAAAACAATACATATCAAAATAAATTCAAATAAAATAAAATAAAATAGCAGCACGGTGGCGCAGTGGGTAGCACAATCGCCTCACAGCAAGAAGGTCACTGGTTCGAGCCTCGGCTGGGCCAGTTGGCATTTCTGTGTGGAGTTTGTATGTTCTCCCCGTGTTGGCGTGGGTTTCCTCAGGGTGCTCCAGTTTTCCCCACAAGTCCAAAAACATGCGCTATAGGTAAATTGGGTAAGCCAAATTGTCCCTAGTGTATGTGTGTGAAAGAGTGTGTGTGGATGTTTCCCAGTGATGGGTTGCAGCTGAAAGGGCGTACGATGCGTAAAACATATGCTGGATAAGTTGGCGGTTCATTCCGCTGTGGC
>CAIGQW010022071.1:558169-569201 GCA_903798125.1 Danio choprae
TAATAATAATAATAATAATAATACAATAATAATAAATAAATAAATAATAATAATACAAAATAAAAATGTATAATATTAATACAAAATAATAATAATAATAATAATAATAATAATAATAATAATAATAATAATAATACAAAGGAAAAATAAATTAATAAACAATAAGAATATAAAATAATAATACAAAAGAAAAAAAGAAAGATAATAATAAATCATTATTATAAGAATGTTTCTTTTTATTTGAGCAACTGTTCAGCTGTAACTAATAGTGAAACTTTCTTTCCACTTTTACATTTTGATATTCTTCAGAGACATGCAAATCACTGACCTACGGTTCTGTATTTATGCGTATCGTGTTTCGAGTCCAAAAAATCAATACAAATGACCTTTAAATAACTAAAATGATTGACCAAATCTCCAGTTGTGAGTTAAAACTCTAGTTGAAATGGAGGATTCATAGGTCAAGACTGCAAATGGGTTCCACAGCAACATAACGAAAGCATGAAAAAAAAAAGAGCTTATACATTTGCTAAATAACAGAGGCAGGTGAAAGTCAGCTCTTTGTAAACCAAAAGAGTTAAACCTTTTAATTTTGTTTTGTCATAAGGCTGCAGATGCCAGGAGCGCTGTTACTTTTTAAGATGGTGTGAATTTCCTGTCGGGAAAAGTCACACAGAAGCTGACCACATGTGAATTAAGATGGAGATGAAGTGTTTTTATGAATACAAGCGGGTGGCCACTGGTTCGAGGCCGCGGTTCCCTGCTATTCGTTCTGAATGAGCCCAAGGCAGCAGGACACGGATGGATATTATTCTGTTCCTTCCATAATTAAAAAAAAAAAGAACAGCTCATATTACTCACAGACATTACCGATAAATTGGCCAGACATATAAAAAAAAGCTTTCTTTCAAAATTAGTTCGCCCCATCATGAAATAAGCCAATGAAAGTGTGTAATTGCTGGTAAATAATAATATTAACTTATCAGACAATACATGCACCCTGTTACTGTACATGAATGAGTCAACATGAGTCCTGTTGAATTTAATAGCAAGCAATCTCATGTAAATAGGTATTTTCTTTGAAACATGTTCTATCCAAGACTGAGTATGCAGACACAAACAATTTTAACAAGGTTAACACTATAATAACTGTACACTATTAATAATTTAGCAAAAATAAGCAAATAGTTCATCATTTGTTAAGCATTAACTCTACATTAACTATTAATAAATACAGCTACAAATGGTCTTTTATTGACTTTTAAGCACATTTACACTCCAAAAAAAAAAAGATTTTTGCTGCTTGTTCAACATACTTATTTAAAATGAGCTGAATCAACACAATTTTCAAGTTTTTGGGGGGCGACAACTTAATCGTTTAATGTTCAATCCACTTAAATTTGTAAAAAAGTTAACTTAATCGCTTTGTGTTGGGACAACATGAAGGAATTGTGTGGAACTGCATATTTTAGTCTATAATGTGCTCAATGATTGTATTTTCATACTTTGTTAAAGATTAATTTTTTATCACTAAATTAAGCATTATTTACAAACCAGTTCAATTCAAGAGCAGTTGGTGGTTTTTAAGATCGTTCAGAACGAGTACGTAAATGATTCGTAAACTATTCAAATGAACATTTATGCATCATATTTTTCTGGCATACAGTAATAGTTACTATGTGTGTTAATAAATGCTTTATTAACACAAATGCCTACTATTTTGTGAGCTCGTCTAAAGTGAGGACTATTTATGCTTTGTAAGTCGCTTATAAATGACGTTTAAAAGCTCAGTTATATTCTAAACAGAACAACAGAGCAATTCAGAACAAAAATATTCATTTTAATGGACAAAAATGAAACTATACAACTGTATCTCTGCAATCTTATTTATAAGTTAAATATAAAACCCATTCTTATAAAACCCATTCTGATTCTGATAAATATATTAAAATATAGTCATTTATTCATTTTCTTTTCACCTGAGTCCCTTTATTAATCTGGAGTCGCCACAGCGGAATGAACCACATTAAAATATATTATATATAAATTATATATAAAATATATATTTTTGTACAGTTTAAACATCACTGAACAACACTGAAATGTTTTATTATATTGGTATATTGTTAAATTAGCATAAATTAGCATGTTGTTTTATCAGATTTGCAGTATGTAGAAAAAAAGTTGATCTTTGTTTTGTGAATTGTTATATAATGTTTTATAAAGTTATAAAATGTTACCTGATTGTCTGCTTTTACAGATTCATGGCAGTAAGAATGCAACAATACCTATTAATCAACTGCGCTTGTGTAGCTGGAAGCATCTGCATTCACACATTTACACTCACACACAAGATTTGACATTATTAATATTTAAGATTGTGGGTTTAGTGTGTTTTAACAACTTTAAAATTCAACCAACAGTTATGACAAGTTCTTCATTTTTAAGGTTTGTCACAAAAATCACTCGTTCTTGTGAAGCAGTAATATCACTTACATGATTATCAAACAAGCATTAGGAGCTCAGACTGATATTGTATTCAGCATATACAACCCTAAGAGCACAAAGCCACATTTCATGGAATTCAATGGCAGACACGCTATCAATAAAACGGCTCCACAATACTTCATCACTGCTTTGCATTTCGGCTTCATAAAACACCAGAAAATGTCGTTTGAGAAGATGCGCGGAATACAAATGAGACCCATACAAACTTATAGACAGCGTTCGGCCCACGAAATGAAATCAGAAAGATGAGATCTGAAGTTTCTAGGATATACTCGAGAGAAACGGGGAACAGACCCTCAAGCAATCAATCTTTCAAAGTTTCTGCACAAGCACAAACTTCCAGCCATGGCTATGGCAGTAACCCATTTAATTCAATTATAAAAATGCATTAAAAAGATATTACGGCAGGGACAGAGTGTAATGAGGCGTGTTTACTTGAGGATATTGTTTATAATGAGCAGTTGTAGGGTTTAGGCCTATAGTTAGAACAGGACATGAGAGTAAACAGACGGAGATGAGATGAGGGAAAACTCGGAAACACTGTATGGTCTTTCTTTTAATTTAACCAAAAGTAAAACGAAAGCAAGCTTGTGTGCTAATGCACACAGCTTCCCAAGAACCTCGGGCTATGTGTCTGGAAGGAAGCAGCCATTATTTATCCCAGCTATCAGAAATGGTGTCTTGCTTCAAACGTCCACCACATAAAAGCGCAAAATAAGAAAAAAACTGAACCGTAAACTCAAGAACAGCATGAAACCTATGACTAATTGGGATGAAATCACAAAGATGTTGCTTTTTTTTTTTTTTTACAAATGATTTGTTATATTGTGAGAAAAAAACAAAACAGTCTTACCGTCAGAACTCTGTACAACCGTCAAGACGAATACAAGGCCACAGAGGACCAAAGACTTCCATTCTGAGCAGCCCATCCTGGCTCTGACTGGACTTTCGGCTTTCCACATGTCTGGGTCGAAATCACTGTAGTCACAACGATCCGGGGAAGTCACTCTGAGAGATAACCATCATTGACCTCCAAGCCTGCAAGAAAACCACAGTAGACTGTCAGTGTTTGGCTGTCGATGAAGAGCTCCTCGGGCATAAAACCTTCCTCCTTTAAACTGCAGCAGTCCGATTATTTTCCTCTCCTACTTCCAGTAGCAAATTCACACAGATTTCATAGAAACCCTCCGTTGGAAGGTGACTGAGACCTGAAACAGCACCTCCCGCATTACAAACAAGCCATTTACCTCAAAGGCCGTCATTACTGTTTATCTCGCTCTCTTCTCCCAAACCTGTTCCGCTACCATCCATTTCTGACCTGTTTTTCAGTGCTACAGCGACCAGTGCATGTTCCGCAGCCAAAAGAGGACTCGGTCACATACAGTATCTCATCTTTTAAATGTTTTCCTTCGATGCATGTTTACACCCTCCAACGGCCTCCCATAAAACACACTCACAGTCTCATGGGAAACATCGTCACTACAGTAACGAGCCACTTAGGAGCCCATTAAAAACAGTGTGTGCACCCCCTTTAGGTTTCTTCAAGATACACTAAATATATCACAATATCCTTTAATACATCATTGCATTACAGGGTATTTCCTCATGTCTGGTCCAAAAAAAGTAGTGGAATGTACTTGTGTTCATTGGATTGTCAAATGCAGTATATAGTTATGTGATGAGTAAACGTGACTATACAAACATCAGAGGTCTGTGTGTATATACAACAGGGCATTGTCTGAATAGAACATTTGTGTGTGGTTAGATAAAGGGGTTTAAAGGGTGTGATTAAATGTGACTAAAATTATTATTTCTTCTTATCATTAGTATTTAACCCTCCTGTTGACCCAAGCAGAAAAAAAAATTAAATGACGTTTTTTGTCATGAAGTTTGATGACCTTTTCTGAAATGATACCAAAATTAGAAAAACAAAATCACAAATTGTAAATTCTCAATATGAATTGTCTAAATTAATATTATATTGACGGCTTTATGTATACATATAGGGTACAACGATTGTCTTAGGGGTCAATTTTGACCTGCCAGCTATAAAAACATTTACACAGCACTAAAACTACAGACACACACTCGTACACACTAAAGGCCAAATTATACTTCTGCGTCGAGTGATCGCCGTAACCCATGGCGCATGCCTTGCGCATAGTCGTGCATCTATACTTCTGCGTGCTGTTTGTGTTGCTCTGCAGTAACTCTTCCGAAACGCTAGCTGGCAGTAGGTTTTAATGTTGCTCTGTGTCGAGCTTCTTCGCAGGTGTTTTGTTATGCTACCTTATGTACAAGTAGCTAAAACTCACTCATTCAGAGGCGGGAACCGGCGGACGTGCAGCAACTTTAATCATAAGGTAAACACAAAACAAAAGTTTCCCATCCGGAGCTCCTTCACGAGAGTTGACACTTGTAAACACTCTGTCCATCGGGCTCGCAGCTCTCAGCCGTGCCTACACACGTCACAGCCACCAAGCAGACCAATCACAGAGCTTGCGCTACACGTCGTTGCAAGGTGTAGTAAAATTTTTTGAGAGGTGTCAGCATCAGCCATGGCGAAGGCTATGCGACCGCGTGAAGGCTGTGCCGGGCCATTCACTTGTGCTTGAAGCAGAAGTATAAACCAGCCTATACACACACAGAAAGAATCTGCTACTTTAACTTTTTTATGAAAACCGTCTTGCTAAAAACTTTTTACACTTATGCAGGTACCTTTAGCATAAGATAGTATAAACCGCTACTTCAGAAAAAAACGAGTGGTGCCCTCTAATTCAGTTTGGAAACCTAGACATTCGCAGAGTTTGTGATGAATGATGAGGTTGTTTCTTCATGTAAAACAGATTTGAGGGTGGAAATTGAATTCTGCTGCTTTATTTTAGAGGTTTAGTGAAGGTGGGTCATTTTAGACCCTTGGGACAAACGGAATATACAGAATTTTAAGTCCACACTAGAGTTAAGACTCAACAACTTTACTGTAACTATAGATTGGTCACATATTGTTTGTTTGTTTTATGTTCTTATGTGACCTGTGGATGTCATAATTGACAAATTGTGAATCTAGTAAGGGGTGACACGGTGGCTCAGTGGTAAGCACTGTCGCCGCACAGCAAGAAGGTCACTGATTCGAGTCCCGGCTGGGTCAGTTAGCATTTCTGTGTGGAGTTTGCATGTTGTTGGCGTGGGTTTCCTCCGGGTGCTCTGGTTTCCCCCACAGTCCAAAGACATGCGCTATATGTGAATTGAATAAACTAAATTGGCCATAGTGTATATGTGTGAATGAGTGTGTATGGAAGTTTCCCAGTACTGGGTTGCATCTGGAAGAGCATCTGCTGTGTAAAACATATGCTTGATAAGTTGGCAGTTCATTCCGCTGTGGCAACCCCTTATTAATTAAAGAACTAAGCCGAAAAGAAAATGAATGAATTATTATAAATTTTTTCATTCATTTTCATTCAGACCCCTTTATTAATCAGGGGTCGCCACAGCGGAATGAACCGCCAACTTATCCAGCATATGTTTTACACAGCGGATAAATGAAAGGTTATCCTTATCACACTGTATTTTGTTTTCCAGAGTGTGGGTGAGTACTTCAGTTACTTGCAATAATACCAGTGGTTCTCAGCTCCTGTCCCCAGGACTCACCGCTTAACACATTCTGTATGCCTTACTTATTTAACACAGCAGACTCAGATCATCAGCTTGTTAGCAGAGAGCTCCATGAACAGAATTGTGTGTGCTAACAGATTAAAGAGACATACAAAATGTGGAGATCCATGGGTGCCCAGGAATGGATTTGAGAATCACTGTACAGAAGTGTAAAATAATATTACATTTTTATTTGTTTAAAAATAAATAAATACAATTACTTTATTTTTTATTTAGAATTATTTATTTGTAATACATTTTTAATTAAATTTAATTAAATTTTATTTTATTTTATTTTATTTTTTTTATTTTTTATTTTTTTTTATTTGTGAACACTAGTGCTTGGCTGGTGTAGTATCATTAGCATTAGCAAAATAACAATACTGTTGGGTCTCCAACTCAACCTAGAAATATTAATTTTTAATTTCATTTCATTTCATTTATTATTTTATTTATTATTTTATTTTATTTTATTATTATTATTTTTTGTGAACACCAGTGATACCTCTAGTGGCTTGTTTAGTATCATTAGCACTAGCAAAATAACAACATCTGCTTCAAGAGTTTTCAAGACTACCTAGCTACTGAAGAAGAATATGGTGTATTTTCATTTAATTAATTTATTCTTTTTTTCACTATAAAATCATCTGAATCGAGATTTTCAGAGGTAAACGACTAGTAAAGCCACTTTGGTGGCGGCTCGCAGCAGGTTAGCTGTGCGGAAACCAAATGTATAAAGAATGAGGGTTGATCCCTACGTAGTCAAGGGGTGTTGGACTAAATCATTGACAACAGCTCCGTACTTTCATATCTCTGGCTCATGCTGTGAGCGGTTAACATGCTGATCAGTCTCCAGAAGCGGAGCCGTGGACGAAGGCGGCTCGCCTGACTCCCGCGCTCCTCATTAAACGTGTTGAGGTCTCTCCCCTCTGCGGGACGCCTTATCTCCCTAAGCTGCAGCAAAGACCGCCGATCAACACCTGTTAAGTGCTTCAAACAAATACTGCCGTTCCATAGCCGGCGTGGCGCAGCGGGAAGGCCTGTCGTCGCTGTTCTGTGTGTTTTGTGTTCGCAAATCAAATTAAAAACCCTAATCATGACAAATTAAGACAGCAACCATTCATCTTCAAAGGATTCAGGCCGAATGTTTGATACCAGCACTTCCTTTGATTACGTAGCGAATCGGGTTGCCGTTTTTATGCCACCGGCAAACTGCGTTTCTTACCTAGAAAACTAACAAAGCTGTACTGTATAAGGGCTGTGATGGATGGAGAGGTGCAGACCCAGAAGGCTTTTTCACAGCTGTGTACATCTGCTCCAACAGACCAACAACACTCAACAAAACAAAAAAAAGTTGCATGAAATAAACTTTGAAAGAACATTCCACTTCTCCGGGTGAGAAGAGAGCGGTTCAAATCAGAGCTGAAAGCCCAGTTTGAGATGTTAATGCCAAAACAGAGAAACAAAGGGCAGATGTGTAATTATGCGCTCGTCTTTCACCCAAGCAGGAGTGAGACCCACCGGAGAATAGAGGAGGAGTCATTCATTCAGAGGGGTGGGTGCAGGAATAATGCACAAGAGGCAAGGCCAAGGGGGGGGAGGAGGGGGTTTACAAACTTTACAATGCCAGATTGACAGCTTGCAAGTCTCGCTTGACCTCTGAATTAACCCCCGAGCTTTCAATGAACTACAAAAAAGAGCCATGAGATCGATGGTCAAAGAATATGACAAGTGTATAAAAAATGGGCCCATAAACAGTGACACGCAGTCACACAATGGAACTCAAACATACTAACATCGGGGACAAAGCACACAAGCTGACAAGCTAAATATTTATAAAGGAGAAAGCGTGAAACATATCTTTTTTTGGTCATATATATTTCAACATCATCTTTCTACCAAATCAATAGTATGGTTAAGTGTTAAAAAATGGCCATTTCAAGCTAAATTGATATGTAGGCCTACACTTTGTCTTTAGACAAATAACAGGGTTGAAAGCAGCAACGATTTCAGTTGTATAGTGTACTTTAACATTGTAGGGTGAAATTTATATCATAAAAGGTGTGATATAAATACAATTTAAGCTTCTCCATTATCTGTTTTTCATTATAAAAATATGTAATTAACAACTAAATAAAATGGGAAAAGGTGAGACTCTTCCTCTTTAAAATGTTCTCTTATTTTAAAATGAACCAGTATATGAACAATTATTTTATCATTATTTAAATGATTAAACTTAAACTGTTATTAACTTGATTTTAGAAAAAAACTAAACATTGAAAGTATTGATGTATTAATACACAAAGCTACACCTAATTACTATAAAACTGAAACAGGAATAGTTCGCCCAGAAATGAACATTCTGTCATCATTCGCCCACCCTTCACTTGTTCAAAACCTATCTGAGTCTATTTCTTCTGCTGAACACAAAAGAAGGTATTTTGAAAAATGCTGGTTGTTTTTTTTTCCCTACTATGGAAGTCAATGGGTCCCAGCAACCAGCATTCTTTAAAATATCATCTCAACAGAAAAAATAAATAAATAAAACCACATACAGAAGTCTAAATGATGAGGTCATTTAAATTTTTGCGGGAACTATCCCTTTAATTATTTTATGAGGGGGGCACAAATAAACCATTAGCAACACATACCCTTTGATAAAAACCATGACCGTGAAGAGTTTGTTTTTGCTGTTTACGTATTTGTGCTAGAATATCAGGTCAGTCATCAGATGACAGGGTCCCATTGAGGCAGAAACACAAGAGGAAATCAATCAGCGGTCCAGGGGAGGACCAGTTAATGCACAGCAACACATGAGTCATTCTGAACACATCCCGTTTGACTCCACTGCCACATATTCACCTTTGCCATCTGGATGCTGTCGGGTTGTGTACATTTTAAAACCAGAGGACAAACATCATGATATCGGGGGGCTGACGGATGTATTAAGGTCACCGAAACGACAATGTCAAACACTAAATGAGCAAACGACAAAAAAAAGTTGGCACTCTACAGGCAGTGAATGAGAAAACATGATAGGGCATTACAAGCTAAAAATAAATCAGATTTTATTACTTTGGCTGAACACAGTTTTGTTTTTGTTTTTTTTTTTTATTATTATTTAGTTAGACATGAGTCTAGAGACACGAGTTAGACATAAGGCATGTAGGTTTGTTACAACATAAGGGTGAATTTTAATTTATTGGTAAACTAATCCATTAATGATTCTTAAACCTTTCTTAAACCTTTCTAAAATGCAAATGGAACGCGATACTAAAACGCAGTGTTTCCTGCAGCACCATTCAGTGTTTTCTGCTATTAAATCTGCACTGGCACGCCAAAAGAAAAGATGTTTTATCTTTTTGTTAGCTTGCTGTCTAAATGAAATGTAATCAGAGAGAAAGTCTGGGCAATGTGAAATAGTACAAAGACAATCAATATACAATAAAGCTTTCTGTTGTGTTGTTGTCACTGATTGTGCACACACACAAAAAAACAAACCCAGAGTGTTACTGGTATAGTACTGCATGTGGATTAATAGCGTTTACCATCAGGATGTTTTGAAGTAAATCAGCCCAAAAAAAAAAAAAAAAAGCAGCTCGATTAAAATGATTAAAGAACTCATTAATGAAATCATTAATGATCCGGAATTAGATCAAAAAGGAAACCAGAATCATTCAGTTCCTTGCAGTTCCCATTCCTGCATTCAATTCTTACAAGCACAGCTGGCTTCTATAACAGAAGTGCAAATTCATCATCTTAACTGGCCATTTAACTCTGTGTTTTAGATCTGGGAGAGATACACGACACCCTGCGTGACAAAACGGTCTCGTGCCCATGTCAAATCTGAATAACTGCTTTAATGAAATCACATAGACGCAGCATAAAGGCATACGTAATGCTTTTGAGAGCTGGTAAAATACTGTAATCACTCTCGGTGAATGAAATCTCACTCTTTTTAACTTCTTTTCATCCTTCTCTCAAAGAAGACACTCGTGATCCATTAATCAGAGTAATCAAGGTCTCTATCAAACCGCCACAGAAGCAAGAGCCAAGAACACGACTAAGAACCAGAGCAGAACCAAATTCCTCGGCACACACTGGAGCTTCAGGAGAAGTTGCTGGAAATAGATTGAACAGCGGCCTCTTTTTTAGCAGAGCTTACCGAGCGCCACATTTATACCCTACAGGAAGGGGGTAGTTTACCGCTCTATTCACCATTCTAATGCACAGCTTTCTAATTCCAACAGTAAATGACATGCATATCGGCATAATAACGTGCAGGACGCATTCGAAATCCTATTAAAATGGCACGGTGTCTCTCAGAGACGATTATAATGGCACTCGACTGCTACCAGTAAGTAAGTTTTAATACGGCCTTCACATATTGTTAACAGTAATTTTGATGTTTTAGTGGACAAGGAGTGGATTATCTGAAAATGAATTTTTTTTTAAAAAGTGTCATTTCCATTAACTGATAGCAGCGAATTCCTCCTTTCAGCTTGCCGATGATAAGGGGGTTTCAGTCGCGTCGTGTTTTTTCCTGAGATGCCGTCGTTTTTTAACGGTAATAGAGTGACATTAATATGGGGAGGCTTATAAGAAGGTCAAAAAAAAATTTCTGAGGACCACCATTATACAGGTATCTTACACGGATAACACCTGCCAATCAGAAGAAAGAAGTCCTTGACACTCCATGTTTCCCCTTCAGCTAGGATACGGGAGCGAATCAGACTTTCTTTGGCAGGGAATGCAGAGAGCACTTTATACAAATATGGCCCACTTTGGAGTTCAATGCCTTTTTTTACGCATTAGAAGCACTTTTTGAGACGCCTTTCAGATACAGTATGTCAGTTAATCTAATGTCTAACAT
>CAIGQW010022071.1:584950-595935 GCA_903798125.1 Danio choprae
ACACCCCATTTTGAAAATGAATATTTTTCTCCATTTCTCAGTGAATATGGGTAATATATATTGGTGCATTTGAACAAAACAGATTTATTAAAGAGATATATTTATTAAAATAATATTTTAGTCACAGAACATCTTTAGAGATGGAAAGATGATACATTTAAATTCATGCGAAATATTGCAAAAAGAAATTACAAACATTTAAACAAAATTGTATATATTTTTTGTTTCTCTTGATTTTTGCTAGTTTTGAAAGTTTTATTTAATATTTTTCTCTAACGTTAACCAAATTGTCCGTAGTGTATGTGTGTGAATGAGTGTGTATGGATGTTTTCCAGTGATGGGTCGCAGCTGGAAGGGCATCCGCTGCGTAAAACCTACGCTGGATAAGTTGGTGGTTCATTCTGCTGTGGCGACCCCAGATTAATAAAAGGAATAAGCCGGAAAAAAAAATTAATGAATGAATGAAAGAATTTATATATACCAAATAATTATTGCTTGTTCATTTAAAATACAATTTTGTGAAGTATCACAAACGTAAACAAAAAAACTTTAAAAGGTTATTTCAGAAGTGTTTGTTTCTCTCTAAAGAGAATGTGATTGGCTCTTGCTTGAACAAAACTCAAGGCCGTGGGAGATTGCGAATGGTTGACGGGGCATTGTTATGCAGTTGCTAAGGTATTCTGAGTGGTTTTAGCATTTTGCTATGCGGTTGCTGGGGTTTTCTGGGTGGTTGCTTCCTGGCCCAAAAAGAGTCAAAAGAACCCACCCTTAAGTCTCTATGGTCATATACACACTTCTGGATTTCTAAATTGACACATTACATTACATTTAAATGCAGCAATTAGTCTCCTAAATTAGCATTTCTTGAGTGTAAGAAATATTTGAGGTATTTTTATGACTTAAAGATACCCATAGCAACATTACAAATTTCCATGAATTATAGACTGATTGTTCAGATAGCATTAGTAATTAAGTATTAGCAATAATCTGCCTTAACATTTGCATTTAAAATGAATAAAAATTCAGAAAATGAATGTAGATATGACTTGAGTACCTACACTAAACACTAAAATCGGTCATTGAAGTAAAAGTCCTTTGTGTCGGTCTATGCCACATAAGCGAACGCATCAACTAACTTCCTTCAGCTGTCTGGGAACAAGAAGTGAGATTTATTTAAGCTGTTAAAAAAATGGCCTTTGAATCATTTGAAGACTTGCCACCTACCAGAGGACAGTTGTACACACAGCTAGAGGATATAACTTCAGCAAAAGAGAATGACCTCTGTATGCCTCAGAGCTCCAAATCACACAGACCTTCATTTCTCCCTTGAAAGACATCCCTGCTGCTCGGACTTCACAGCTGCCGAGCAACTCCATTGGAATATATTGGATTATTGGGAGAGCCGAGTGCACTGTGGAGTCTAGGCTCACTGGGGTTTGATTTTAATGTTAATTTACCACTGCAGAGTGTCTTCAGCAATACAATGGCCTGAAAGGGGAAGAGACATCCCTGTCAACAAAATCCAAAACAGCAGCGTGAGGTGGCGGACTCCTCTTTAGAACAGAAATAATCCTCAGATGAAATCTGAGCCCAATTCCCAGTCAAACTTTGTTAGCCCATTACACGGTATCAGAAAACAGTGGGCATTCATTTTCAGCGGATGAAAAAAAAAACTTGCCTGCACCATAGTGAACTGTATATCCTTTTATTCAGAAATCTGCTCCCGCTTTCTGTGTTCATATACAGTGTACAGCCATCTTTGCTTCATTGGACTTCAATTTAGTAATATGTTTCTTTTTCAATTACTTAGGCGGTATTGCAAATCCAATTCTACTTTGATAAACATGTATGCCTATGGATGTTCTACTGTGCTATTCCTGTTGATTCGATGTGCAAACTAGTTCAAATACCCCACACAGTCAGCATTTACGTAGCTCAAAACAAATTGGTTTATGAAAGTCAGGAAACGTGCGCAGCAGATGACATAACCAATTGTATCACTTTCCAGTCTTACTCAGTTCATCCGAACGGACGTCTAACGGCTAACCTATTGCTGTGTTGCTAAAATTCCCCAAACTGCAACAAATTCAGAATTGCCATCAGTGTTTATAAAGTAAATCCGAAGGAGTAGATTGTCTGTCCTCCCTCGTCTGACTGTCCGCGGAATAAATTAGCTCAGCGATTGGCCTGTGTTTTTGACGTAGAGCACCGCAGCTATAGTATTTCCAAAGAATGTCATATTGCAGATATGTGAAACTGCAAAGCTGAATATGAAGCCAAGAGCCAAGAAATGTCATTCCTTTGACACTGTACATATTTCAGTGGATTTTCATTCTGTCAGTTATGGCTCCCCGTACATGCCAGGAAGGAGAAAGCCCACAAATTATTGAACTAATTTTTCAGAAATCCTATGAAAGCTCTTTTTTTTTTTTTTCTTCAGAAATTGTAGTCTCAATTAGTAATAAATCCAGCATTAAACTATTGCGCGTATCCAGTTACAATAATTGCTCTATTGACAAAAGCATGCCTGGGCCTTTCTGAGTGGATATTCTCTCTATGGTTCGCCGTCGGGCAGCTGTTGAAAGGCTTGGTTGCACCTTTGAGTGACTGCTTGTCAGCAAAGTTCTCTGGTATCAGACAGAAGCCGAGCTCAGGTGACTGGGAGCCCAAACCATCATGAAGTCTTGCAGCGGGTCCCTGGAGCCCAGCTGCATTTCCTCACCATCACTCAACTCGGAAATATTTCATCCTTCGCTCTCTCTCGCTCTCATTCCTCCTGGCAACCACCATGACTTGGTCTTGACTCATAGTTTGTTGCTCTTTGCCAGAGGTCTCGAGCTGGTTAGGTTTGGGCATGAATGGGATTAGTGCCCTGATTTCAAAAATGATTTCCAAATACGCTGGAATCGTGCGCAACCATGTACCCGAATTTTGAAGAACCATTCAAACCAAACGTCCAATGACTCCTTTTCTCTCTTATGAGATGTTGTCTGTTTTTGGAATGTCACAGAGTATTAAGCAATACCCATATGGTCTATTGAAAGCAGTTAAAGACTGAAATACAAGACTCGGTTTCAGCATGCTGAACACATGATCAATATGCAGCTACAATTCACCAAGCAAGAAACTGATTAGTAGCAGTGTGAATTGATTATTCCACACCCACACTGATCTTTGTATCCCAAGACTGCTCACTGCTTGCAAGTTCTGTATAATTACTTAAACTAATCTCTAGTATGCATGCTGATCTCTGCAGTATATATTTTTGAAGACCTCTCTATTACGATCTCTCCATAATCCAGTCGATCGCTCCTCTTTCTTGTGCTATCTTGTCTCTCTGCTCCCTTGATTCTTGCTATGATGTCTCCATACTGCCTCTGTTCTCTCCATACTCGTTCTGATCCCTTCATTGAGAATTTAACCCCTATGTATACATCCGTTTTTATGTGTGTGTGTGTGCATTTTCATGATATTTTCAAGACATCTATTGGCATCAAAGATTCCATGAAGAGCATTCAACATCCATGGAAGTTTTCTATTACAAAAAAAAATGTTGTTCTTTATAGTGGAGTGATGTGACAGCCAAGTATCGTCACCCATTTTTGTTCTCTGCATTTCACCCATGCAACAGACAAGAAACAGTTGTTTTATTAAATTATTCAAATATTCCTCATACATAAAACCCAAAATGGTTCTATCATGACATGACTGCGAAATCTGCCTTTTGAAACCTTGTCTGTACTGTGTGTGCATTTTTATAATTGGAATTATATTGTACACATACACTTTTTATTTCACACTTTTAACTTTTGGCTATGGGCGACACAGTGGCTAAGTGGTTAGCACTGTCGCCTCACAGCAAGAAGATCGCTGGTTCGAGTCCCAGCTGGGGCAGTTGGCATTTCTGTGTGGAGTTTGCGTGTTCTCCCTGTGTTGGCGTGGGTTTCCTCTGGGTGCTCCGGTTTCCCCCACAGTCCAAAGACATGCGCTATAGGTGAAACTAAATTGTCCGTAGTGTATGTGTGTCTAAAGATATTTCCCAGTACTGGGTTGTGGCTGGGAGTGCATCTGCTGTGTAAAACATATGCTGGATAAGATAACGGCTGTGGCGATCCCTGATGAATAAAAAACTAAGCCGAAGGAAAATGAATGAATAAATGAATGAACTTTGGCTATGCTAGATGACAACGATGTAGCCAAAGATTTTTCCCACTGCATTTTCTAAACAATCTGTGTTTACACATCTGTAACAAAGCCCAAAAATGCTACCTGTAAGGAAATGATGACGTGCCGGCACTTATGTGTACATTGTAAAAGAATATCCATAAGTTAACAGCATTCCATATTTTGTTTTATTAAGTTTTTATGCTTTATTACAATTTTATTTTATTAACTTTTACATTTATTTTATGTTTTTATTATCATTTCATCTTTTGAATTGCATTATGGGACCTTGAGCTTTCCTCCAACATCTTTTGATGTTGAAAGGTTTGACTTTTGTTGACGCTTTTAATAGTTTGAAGTGACTGTGTGGGTTGGTATTGTAAATTCTGTTACAAAAACATGGTAGAAAACTTTCAGTTCTTCTAGTTATGTTATTTTACAGACTTAATCTCATATTTATTACTTAAAATATTATTTCAAACAAAAAATAATTCAATACATTTCACTATTAAAATCAGGGTTGAATTTTCACCATCAGTAGTAGACAGAGCAGAGATCAAGGTTCCATACTGCAATTCATGACTTAACTAAATGGAAAACATTTGTGAATCATTAAATACTAAATCTGTAAATAAACCGATATTTTTTACAGTGTTTGTAGAATGTGCGGTGTGTGCAGGATATGTCTTTGCTTTTGGTTGTATAATGTGAAGTAAATCCACACTTTGATGATGAATCATTCGTAAACAACAACATATTACCCCGTACTATGCCATTTTTGTGTGTTTGGTCACACTAATCTACATCTCCATAAACACGGACCGTGCATGTGCATGATGTCATCGTTTTCATAGACTCTTGTTTTCAATTTTTTACAGGGACACAACGACTGTGGCATTTTCAGAACCTTCCACTTTTTAACTTGTTTTAAGTTTTATGCATTTTCAGTTCCAAAAATGGCTCAGTGGTTAGCACTGTCGCCTCACAACAAGAACGTCACTGGTTCGAGTAATGGTTGGGCCAGTTGGCTTTCCTGTGTGGATGTTCTCCTTGTGTTCGCATGGGTTTCCTCCGGGTGCTTCGGTTTCCCCACAGTCCAAAGACATGCGATATAGGTGAATTGGATGAACCAAATTGGCTGTAGTGTATGAGTGTGTGTTGAGAGTTTATGGGTGTTTCCCAGTACTGGGTAATGGCTGGAAGGGCATCCGCTGCGTAAAACACATGCTGGAATAGTTGGTGGTTTATTTCACTGTGGCGACCCCTGATATATAAGGAACTAAGTCGAAGGAAAATGAATGAATGAATCTTGTTATGTAAACAACCCTTTAGTTTGTTAGGTGTTAACACTGAACCAGATAACTGTTTCACAATTGGATATAAAACAGAGGAGACTGAACAAGAACAACACCAATTCAGAAAATTGCAAAAAAAAAAAACAGACAACCGTGCTGACAAGTGCACTCTTGAGGGGATTTAAAGTCATTCACAACTCACAAGTTTTAAATAAGTACAAAGAAATTTTTATTGATCATAACTTTTGGGAAAAGAAAACGCTGACAAGGCCCTGCTTTCACTGTCCATATCAATACCGAAAATCTCTGCCAGTGCTAACTACAATGCCTCCACACGGCTTCAGATCTCTTGATATGCGCTCTGATTTTTTTTTCCATTCTCACTAGGATGTCTCCATACGGCTCTGATCTTTCCATACTCTTTCCAGTCTCTCCACTGAGAACGTAAACCTGACACCTCCTCTTTAAAACTGAAAAAGCTCCATTTTCACTGGCCATATTGATGCAGAAAATTAAACTCTCTCAATACAAAATGCCTTCGTACTGCTCCGATCTCTCCGCACCCACTGCTTCGTCTCAGATATGCATACTCACTTTGATCTCTCTATCCTGCAAATTTCTGCATATTCTGATCCAGTGGTTTTCCGTCCTGGGGACCCAGCCCTGCTCACATTTTCTATGTCTTCCTTATTTAACAACCCAGCTCATTAGACTAGGATTGAAAACCACTGTTCTAATATCACTAACTCTATATTCATTCTGAGTACTAAGAAAGTACTGTACATGTACATGTTTTGAGGAAAGTAATAAAACGTTTGTTCTATATAACATGAGCATCCGATTAAAGGGATAGTTCACCCAAAAAATGAACATTTACTAACTATTTAATCACCCTCAAGTGGTTATAAACCAGTATAAACCTTTCTTTCTTCTGTTGAACATAAAGTAAGCTATTTTAAAGAAAGCTGAAAACCTGTAACCATTGACTTCCATAGTGCGAAAAACAAATACTATGGAAGTCAATGGTTACAGGTTTTCTGAATTTTCAGGGGTTTTTTTTACAATCCACACTGTAAAAAGCGATTAGTTACTTTACTTTAAAAAAGTCAGTAAACCCATTGACTTAACTTTTATAATTATGCACAAGGTTTGTTTACTTAATAATTGTAAAGCAATGGGTTTACTCTCTTTTTTTAAGCAAAGTCAACTAACCACTTTGTACAGTGCACACAGCAAAAACTGGGGAGTTGAAATTTCGATGTTAAATCTTTCTGAGTTAGTTTCAACTCTCAAAATGTAATTTTAACACAATGTAGAATCGTGTCAAGTGTTGGAGTCATTTAAAAGAATTGATTATCAGAGTCACTTTAACTCCTACGAGGAGTTATGATGATACTCCGCCCAAGCACTCAGCCCCCCACACATTTCAAGTTAGTCTGTCTCTGAGAGAAATTGTTAACACCATGGTGTAGTTTTTGGCGGTAAGTACATTTTAAGCCATTATATTTATTTAATTATGATATATGTATAACAGTTATTTTAACACTTTTTGGGAGTAAAAAAACAACAACTCTACCTTTAGTGTTATATTTTTATGTATTTGTATAATGTTAATTTAACTCCAGAAAGTGTGGAGCTATATAAACTCATAAAAAGTGTTGAAATCAACTCTGTGAGAGTTAATTCAACATGTCTTTTTGCTGTGCAGGTTTTCTGTCTCGCTGTCATTGTTATGTGACTTGTATCTCTTCACCCTTTACAAAAGAATCTTTTTTGCCTGTAGTTTGAATAGTATACTGAATTAGTTCAAACGACCCTTTTCGCATGCATGCTTTTTAATTTATTTATTTATTTATTTAATATGTTTCACTCAATATCTAATAGGTAAGTATGCAGTCTTGGGTCTGGTCTCGCCATTCCCTCTTTGATCTTTATATACACACTTCGATCTCTTCGTACTTACTTAGATCTCTCCTGTTTTTGCCTTGTTCTCGCATAGGCTACTCAAACAAATCCCCACATTCTCATTCTCTCCGTATTCCATACACTAATCTTTTCATAATTACCCGAGATGATCTCCCAGTGTTTTATCATCCCGATCTGTCTATTAATGCATTAATCCTTCATTTTCAGTATTACATAGTGAAGACGTTACCTGCAATTTTGCTTTGTATATAGGAATGTTGAAAAAATCTTTAATTAATTGCTTCAAAAGAGGAGTACAATACAATACAATGCTGAAACTATATCTAGAGGCTGCTCTGGGGTTGACATCAGTTTCCGCTACCCATACAACTGAATGCCAGATGGAAACAGTTTTTAATGAAATGACTCACGTTTTAATGCTACTGTGGCTCCGCTTGAGTGGAACTAGCCTTCCCCAGACTGAGCAGTCTGGATCTTTTATTATACTGCAGGTTTTATTGCAGTTGCAATACAGATCTGATCAATGGATGATAAATGTATGATTTCCATGCACTGTAAAAGAAAACGGCCATAATTTCAATGGTAAAAAAAAAAATGCAGAATGCACCAGTAAAATCTGTAACCTGGTTTACAGAAACTTTCCTTAATATACAGTGAACAACCGTAAATTGAAAAAACTTTTCCAGAATTCCCTGAATGACACTTCACTTTATTATCATTTATTACTTTGATTCTTTTTCTTTTTCTGATCAGTTATGTACATTACATTTTTATACATATACATAAGCAAGAAGGTCTCACAGCAAAACAGCAAGAAGTTCGCTGGTTCCAGCTTTGGCTGGGTCAGTTGGCATTTCTGTGTGGAGTTTGCATGTTCTCCCCATGTTTGCGTTGGGTTTCCTCCGGGTGCTCCAGTTTCCCCCACAAGTCCAAAGACATGCGGTACAGGTGAATTGGGTAAGCTAAATTGTCCGTAGTGTATGTGTGTGAATGAGTCTGTATGGATGTTTCCCAGTGATGGGTTGCAGCTGGAAGGGGATCTGCTGCGTAAAACATATGCTGGATAAGTTGGCGATTCATTCCGCTGTGGCCGAAAAGAAAATGAATGAATGAATGAATTTGTAGGGGGTGTACTAATATATGCTGAGCAGCGTATATCTCTACTTGTGGGAAAAGTTGTTTGTAATGAGCATTGGATTACTATATGTCCCCACATGCTTATGGTTGTTGTTGTTGTTGTTTGTTTTTTTTGTCTATGTAACAAAGGTATGTGTAGATGTTAATACTTTAACACATAAAACTGCTAACATTGGGGTAAAAGTATTGAGTTTTGTACCAATCGGTACTGAAATAAAAAAAAAAAACGTCTATTCTTACTAACATAAACACTCACTTTGAGCACATTCTTAAACACTGATTGGTAGCTGATTGACCATTGTGTTCACATGCTCAACAGAATTGACTGTAATGGCAGGAAGGTTATCAGTTCACAGAAAATGGTCGTTTGTAAAATTTCAGAACTGTAAAATTCTGTCAACCACAGCTGACCATGAATGCTATGGATTTTTTGGGCTGTTTTTACAACTGTTTAAAATTTCTCTTGTCTCTAGTGCTTAGTGCTTCCTTACCAAATGGCAAACCCAGTTATGAGACTATGCCGTAATACACACAACCATGCCACGCCTCTTCCCAAACTGAAATAACTCAATGGGTATAACAAGCGGCTGTCAGCGTATGATAAAACACCTGATCTGTGACAGGTCGACCTTGTGATACACAGAAATGAGAAATGGTCGTCTTTAACAATCACTGTCAGAATCTGAGCAGCAAGGTTGTGTAGATGTTACCTGGAGAAGATGGTTGAGGAAAATAAAATAAAACATGCAGCGCTTACACTGATTTTTTGTGCCAAACTGTAAATACAAACCTACCTTGAAAAAAAAAAGCTAAACCTTATTTATCAAAACCCAAGCTGACTATTTAGTGAATACCTGCTGGACAAGTAATCCTGAAGATTTTTAGTTCATGCAGTATACAGTATAGCACAAATGTCATGTAAAATACTTGATAGTGTTTTCTAGTTTTTAAATGTCCCCACAAGTATAGCAATACCAGTCAATTTTGACCTTTTGGTCTCCATGAAGAAAACGGCTCACAAATCACACCTAATTATGTATTTTGAAAATGTAAAAATGCTGATTGCTTCATATGACAGTTGTATTTAAGGATAGGGGGAATAGAATATACAGTTTGTACAGTATGCGAATTGTTTTGTTTATGGTAAGTCCCCATAAAGATATTCACACAAGTGTGTGTATGTGTGTGTGTGTGTAGCATGTAATCTAAATGTCATTCTCAGCAGAGTGGACATCATCAGGACATTTGTTATAAGTATATCACTGCAAAAGTATTTCCAATTTCGTTTTACTTTTAAGCAACAATAAAAAAAAAGCTTTGCCTTAAGTAGTATATTGATGCATTGAATCCCATTTAGTGTCTTGTACATAAGATATGTGACGTGCATGAGTGTCAACATGAGCATTAAATTGCTGACTGTAGTTCACTTAATGTCCACTACCGTTGCCTATAAGAGGTTCTGAGTTATATAAATATACTGTACATACATACACACACAGCCTTTAGGAAGGTTTGTGGTGGTTTGTTCTACAATGTTGATAGACAAAAGCTAGATCCTTTGAATGTGTTTTGCCCAGTTCGTTTACACAGCAACAGCATTTCTGTGACTGAAAACACGTTAATCTGAAAATGGGTTTGAAAGTGGAAGTTTATGAAAATGCTTTGAAAACAATGACACAATCACGTGCATAGTACACATCAGTGCCATGCCGCCAACTGCTAACAGCGCCTAATACTGGCCTGACATACATAATACAGCCTTGTTGAACATTTTCACAGAAATAAATGCGGATCATTTTGAAAACATTGTTATATTAACAAAAAACTTTTTAAGATGCAAGTGATTTTTTTTTTTTTGCCTACGTCATTGCTGTGTAAACATAGCTTTTATGTTACGAGCCATATGCATATACTTGCCTTCGACTTGCACATGCACATTGCAAATATTTTCAGGATGTCTCCTGGCCTCTCGTTAAACCCATTTATACATGCAGTATTGTATTCTTTCATGCTAGAGTTACAAATTAGAATATTCTTTTCTTAACCTATTCACACAATCTCTCATCTGTGCTAGCATCCATTGTTGCTGTAGCTTGCACACATTCCAGGCTGTTTTGTTTATGCAGTTTTTCTTTGACTATCTTCTAAATCAATGCCCCCAAAAGCTTGGTTGCCAACTTAAAAAAGAATAAAAAGTGAAACTTACTGTATGTGCTTACTGCATGCATATTCTGAAGACTACATATTCTTTAAGCTACATGCAGTGTACACGTACACTGCCAATTTTAGAATTATAGATTTACTTCCCTTAGAGTTAAAATTAACACTCCCTCAGAGTTTATATAGGAACCACTATAAAAGTGTTAAACTAACACTTTTAAAAAAGTTAACACTATCAACGCTCATTTGAGTGTCAATTAGCAAACTCGTATAGTGTGAAATATTAACACCACAAAAAAATTA
>CAIGQW010022071.1:596335-614556 GCA_903798125.1 Danio choprae
TTCTTTTGAAAGAGTTAACATTATCAACGCTCAGAGAGTGTTAATTACCAAACTCTTATAGTGTCAAATATTAACACCACAAAGGATTATCTGAACACCAGTCAGTGTTATGTTTTAACACTCTTAGGTCAATTTTGCACCAGTGTTCACCAGTGTTCTTTTAAAAGAGTTAACATTATAAACGATCAGAGAGTATTAATTAGCAAACTCTTATAGTGTTAAATATTAATGCCACAAAAAAATATATATATCTGAACACCAATCAGTGTTATGTGTTAACACTCTTAGGTAATTTTTTCAACATTGCACCAGTGTTCACCAGTGTTCTTTTGAAAGAGTTAACATTATCAACGCTCAGAGAGTGTTAATTAGCAAACTCTTATAGTGTAAAATATTAACACCATAAAAGATTATCGAACACCAGTCAGTGTTATGTGTTATGTGTAACACTCTTGGGTCAATTTTTCAACACTGCACCGGTGTTCATTTGTACCTCTTGCCGTTGTACCACTGCACCATTGTACCCCTTGCCATTAATTCTATAACTACAGTGTACCATCTCAATTGAACACTTATGCAATAATTATGTACTGCAATGAATGAAGATTCTATTATTTTTTTAACAGGGTTTTACATGGCACTTAAAATGCTCTGTACAATGACTTAATGACTGTACATAAACCTCCTAAAACACCCAAAACATTCTCTTGCAATCTACACAATGCAACAGTCTGGTACAACATAATATAATGAGTCTGCACCATAAGCTATTTGGATATCAAAGGGCTTAAAACATCTCAAGTCATGAGGCATAACAACTGTAACATTATGCATGTTTTCAGTAACTTCAAATGCATGTAAATGTTCCACAAATGCAGTCTCCATTTCCGTTACCAAAAAATAAACTTCACTCCTCAGAAATATACAAACAATACACAAATACACTGGCAATTCTTCAACAACATCTGTGCAAACAGCAAGACCTGTGTGAAACTCAATGTCTTTTACCCTCACATACAATATGCATAAAAAGTGATGTAATACTTTGGATTTAGAGTGACTAAAAATTACTTTTTAAGGTGAAGTAGTTACACGTTCCATTCACTTACTAAAGAAATTACAATGAATTACGCATAATTACATATAACACTAAACCTAACCCACTTTCTAACCCTTACCATATACAGTAGTAAAGTACATGTATAGCCAAATTAATTTTATTAACAATTATATTATATTACAACTGATCTTAAAAGAATAACAAATCCAACAATAGTCATTTGGATGTATACAACCGTGTCATGTCAACTTCTCCAGCTGATCCGCTACTTAATAGATTTCCAGATCTGCTTTTAAGTAAGCCGAAATGTCCCCTAAACAAGATTTGTGAAAACAGCTCTACAGACCATACAGAGAATGCAATTAACATTTCTGTCTTCGTTCCCCATGGCTCTTTTGCCCCATTAATCTGAAGAGAGGGTGGAAAAAAAAAAAAAGTATGGTCGTCCTCTGTGTTGCTGTTACTGATTGCTCTCAATTCGTCATAGTCATAAAGATGTGTGAACAACAAGAATAACACTCTCATCAGTACTGTGTCAGTACAACCTGAGCAGCATGTTGAATTAGTTCATAGTCTACAGTACAGAACAGCCTATCAGAGGCAGGGATTTACAGCTGTCACTTAGAGCCCCAACCAGTCAGATTACAGCTCGTTCTAAGGACGTCCGAGACGAGTCTGCTCTTTGTGAGACTCATAATGGCTGCCGCTTGGTATTATGCTGGGTATTTTTTTATTTCAGCGGGTCGCAAGTTGTCTTATCTCTGCGTCTGCAGTGTACATGTCAACAAGATGGCATCACTTAAAGGATAGCAGCGACACGACGGAGCAACTCTTAAAAATAAAGAAAAGAATTGATTATAGTATTCATCCCATTCTATAAATACCCCGAATATGAGTTGGCCCGCGAGGCAAGCTGAGGAAGAAGGGTAAAAGTGGCTTGCATCAGATACTCTCAGGCAAGCCATGTGAAATATTTAAATGAAAGGAGTTTTTTTTTTTCTTCTTTTTTTTCTAGTGCATAAGCTAATAGAAAAGCCTCTCTGTTGGCACCAGACTGTCTGACACAAACTCAAATTGATTCCTAATTGAGTTTGTATGGATTTTGATCCGGCTTTTGTTGGTTACATTAAGACCTGACCAGTCTCATTTTACTGGGGTCTATGTGGGCTGCAGGCACAGTGCACTGCGCATTGGCTTCTACTAAAACTGTTGGTGGGGAGGAAAAAAAGCACGTAACGGAGGAATCTTTCCTCTGTTTTACTGGCCTGTTTCCTTTCTCTCACTGTGCTCCAGGCTCCTGATAAATCAAAGGAGATTTTTACTAAAGGTGACAAAAGATGTATTTTTTCTTCAGGCTGGTTGCTTTTTCTTGGAAAGGAGCACATATTTCACACCACAAGGTTTTCCACTTAGGTTAATATTAAATGTGTGGAAAACAAAGCTACAATGCATATCGAGGTTTTGCCTTTGGCTTTTTGTGCAATTTAAAAATTGAAATATTTGCAGTCCTTTCCAAAGAATAATTCATAAATTGGGCTATTTTGACAACATTTAGCTAATTTGAGAGGAAAGCTCACTGTGTTAGAGAGACTAAATACTCTGCCATCTGAAGAAGAAGAAGAAAAAAAGAGGTTAAAGCCACTCAGGTAGAGTATAAAGTCCACACAATGAAGATGAACCAGCCGGAGAATTAGCAAAGTCTCTCTGGTTTATTCAAATGTCCAATTATTTGGATCAAAGAGAGTGGGGCAGCGGGCAGTGGAGGTAATTTAACTGTCTATTCAGCGGGTCAGCCGTTGGGGTGAGAGTAAATTAACACACTCTGTGGAGACTTGGATTTTCCTTTCCTTTAATGGGTGGCATTTTTTATTATTTTATTTTATTTTATTTGATTTGATAAAGCGCCAAACGCATGGTGGACTTCTGTGATTAAGAGAAATCATGACAATTTCCTTTATTATTAATTTATTGTGGTTTAATTAGTTTCTCTCTCTCTCACACACTCTCTCGCTCTTTCTTTTTTCTGTCACAGCTGAAAATGGATTTGAAAATAAATTCCTACTTTGTGAGATAAGAGGTAAGGAAAGCTGTTATTTTTAAAAGCAATTGATCGTATCAGTTCTGTTCATTATTTATTTATTTTTTGGCTATTATCTTTACTAATATCTTGTAAGTCATTGACAGGGCCAGCTTATTTTTCTAGTTCTGCGAAGACAATTGTAAAAAATCTGCTGATTTATATGTGCAATGTTTTTGAGAGTATGGTAACTAAACTTAAAAATAAAAAAATAATAACTTTTGACCTTTTATGTAAGGTTTACCATGCAAATCCAATTAGAAACACTTGTTTGGTAAACATAGCAAGTCTCTTATATAATATATCTACTAAAATACAGAACATATTACTTCACAATGTGTATTGTAAATTAATCATATAAACATTTGAATGGTAGGAGAGAGTGGGGACGGTTGCAACATGGAGTAGTTGCAACAAGACTTATTCCTCCATTCAGGAATGAGCTAGAGTGATGATATTCATACTACATATTCTCAGTTAGACCCTCCTTCAATCTGACAAAAATCAGCCATATGTGACCATTCCTTCAGTATTTTTTAGGTAAAAAAACTAAAGGTACTGTCTAATCTTTTGTGAAACATTATTCATTCATATAATTTAAATCACTGTTTTCTTAGCTTTAAACAGATATAGCTATTAAGCGTTAAAGCTATTGTATCTCCCTAGCATAGACAGTTTAATCAGGGTTGACAGAGTTGGGACAGTTGCAACATGCTGTTTATTTTTTATCACAGTTTCAATTCATTTCAAAGTTCAAAGAAGTAGTTTAGTAAAGGTTCAGTCTAGATTATTTAGTAAAAAATATTTTTGTTCAGTTTTTTTAAGGCCTGATACTTGGTTGTTGCTTGTTAGTCTGTATTTATATGGCCAATTCAACACATTTAACAATTTAACCAATTTACATTTAGTCCATTTATTTAAAATATTTAAAATAAAAATAAAATTCAACCTGATGATTTTCTTTATTATTACATTTTAATGAATGTTGCAACTGTCCTTGTGGGTTGTTGCAACCGTCCCCCTGCTCGGAGTCAGTTGCAACGTTTGACTTTGTCTGTTCAAGTCTAAATTCTGCATTTATTATCATTTATGTACACATGATATAGCAATGTGGGTGGGTGTCCAATAGATGGGTTTATTATATAAAAATTTTGGGTTTCCACAAAACAATTGTCTCTGAGAAACTGAAGGAAATGCAAAAAGTGTTGCAGCTCTCCCCACTCTCCCCTATTCAATAATATTACTGAAATTAATCTAAAAACTGAATAAATATTTAGGCACATTTACATAAGTAAATAAACTAAAACTAAAACTCAGTGGAAATCTCTGGATCCCTGTAAAAATGATATGACAAAAAGTCAAGTAAACTTATTAAATTAACATAAAAACATTTGTTGTCATGACTTTTTGTCATATAATTTTTTTAAAGGTTTCATTTAATATTTTCAGTCAGATTGACTAATGTAAGTTGAGATGACTACATGATGTTCATTTGATGTAACTAAACAATTTAAGGCAGTAAGATTTTTTCAGATGCCGGCCATGGCTCTGCCTGTGTGAGCTCGAGGTGGTCTCTCAACATATGGGACGGTGTCAGCTATGACTAATAATGCCTCTACCACAGTCCCACATCTTAGGTATCGGTCACTTCAGTTAAAATAAAACAAGGGTACAACGAGTGGTAAAAAAAAAAACTCAACTCGCCTCAGAAGCTCTCTCTTTTTACAAAACCCCCTGATCGGCCGAGACATACCAGCTGACTACAATTCATTTTTGCTTCACCTCTCAGGTTTCATTGAGAGCATTAACCGGGCAGTTAAAATGGATTTGGATTGAGGCCAGTTTCTCCGATTCGGCCGCTATACAGTGGCATCAGCTCCATGCTCTCTGTCTATGGCAGCTCTGAAAACAACAAGGTGCTAATTACCGGGCGCTGATCAAGTTCTCGTGAAAGGGCCGTCGACTGACCTCCACACCAGCTGTGATAAACGCCTTTGTAAACACTACCATAATGCTGGAGAAGAGCAGGTGCTGAGGTGTGAAATGTGGGAATATGAACAACATACGTCTCTTTGTGTGTGTGTGTGTGTGTGTGTGTGCGTGCGTGCGTGCGTGCGTGCGTGCGTGTGTGTTCTGAAAAAATGCTATTCTTTCTCTGAGTTTGTGTTGTTTCTATTCTAAATATAAAAAAAATTCTTAAATCAAGAGACATTTTCTAAACTGTTTTGTTTTCAAAAATAATAAGTCAAAATTAGGTTTTTCCTTAAAGCAAAACAATCTTATTTCAAAGCGGAAACTAGATTATTTTGCTTACCCCATTGGCGGATTATTTTGCTTGTTTTAAGGATAAACTCGCTTAATTTTGACTTAAAATATTTGACATTATTTCTGAAAACAAGACCAAAAAAACGTTGCTTTAAGGATTTTTAGATATTTGGATTGAAACATGACAAAAACCCCAAATAAGATTTTTTTTTGCAGTGTGTGTGTGTGTGCGTGTGTGTGTGTGCGTGCGTGTGTGTGTGTGCGTGTGTGTGTGTGTGTGTGTGTGCGTGTGTGCGCGTGCTGCAAAAATGTTTTACTTGCATAGAATACTTACTTAATATGTACAAATTCTTAAACCAAGAAGGAATTTCTAGACAAGCAAAATTATTGTCTTGTTTAAAGAAATAATGTCAAAATGAAGTGAGTTTTTTCCTTAAAACTAAATAGAGTGAAAACAAGATTATCTTTCTTACCCCATTGGTAGATAATTTTGACTGCTGTAAGGAAAAACTCTCAAAACAAGACACTATTTTTGCTTGTTTAGAAAATGCTTCTCGATTTAAAAGTTTTTATATATTTGGACTAGAACAAGACAAAAACCCAAACTAAGAAAAACCTTTTTTGCTGTGTGTGTGTGTGTGTGTGTGTGTGTGTGTGTGTGTGTGCTGCAAAAATGCTTCACTTACCTATAAAACGTACTAATATTTACAAATTCTTAAGTCAGAAAGCATTTTCTAGACAATCCAAAAAATTATTGTCTTGTTTTAAGAAATAATGTCAAAATGAAGTGAGTTTTTTCCTTAAAACTAATTAGAGTGAAAACAAGATTATCTTTCTTACCCCATTGGTTGATAATTTTGACTGCTGTAAGGAAAAACTCTCAAAACAAGACACTATTTTTGCTTGTCTAGAAAACGCTTCTTGATTTAAGAAGTTTTAGATATTTGGACTAGAACAAGACATACAAATGTGTTTTTTTATAGTAATGTTATTTCAACTATGACGGAGTTAAAATCAACTCCAAATGAGTGAACATATTGTACCGATATTATCAGAGTTAAAATAACACTCTTAAGAGAGTTACTTGTACAACACTATAAACAAGTTATATTTACACTGTATCGAGTTTAAAAAAACAAAAAACTCTAGTCTACACTACTGGGAGTTGATTGTTTCCTGACTCTAGTGTAAAGAGTGAAAATTCAAGGATTTAATTCTAGTTTACCTAGTAAACATTGCAATACTCATGATTGATAGTTAAAATAACTTACATAAGACAATTCTCCAAGAATGAAAAATATACATATGTCACAATTATAATTATGTTATTAATCCCTTTTATTACTTGACAGTCAGCACTACAAATTGACACGTTTTACAAATTAACACTTTTTAAGACTTTAAACTATTTTAACATGCCATGACTTTTATGTTCCATTAAAATAGTTGGTCAAATGATTTCCCGGATGTTGGAATTAACACCGTCAAGTGTTGGTTACCTGCAACTCCTTGATTTGATCAAAATCTAGCTCTACAATGTCAACACTTTACTCTGAAATGCTTTGACAACGAGAATTTAACACTGATGAATTTGCTGTTTGTGTATCCGTGTGTTAAAAAAAAAATGAAACAACAGGAAACCAGATCAAATTGAATTCCTTTACAAAACCCCAATCAAATTCTAGACGGTGTACAAATGCAGTTCTTGATAAAAGTCTTGAACAACCTTTCATTACACAAATTTTAACTTGCAAGAAGACTTTAGGTAGGGTTTCCAGGCTCTGGTTTTGCCCTAGTTCACTCTTACATGATTCAACAGCTGAATAAGGAACTGAAAAGGCAAAAAAGGGTGTAAAAGATGTGTGAGAAATCACACTTAAAACCTTCAAGACCTCCTCTGCTATAGGCTTAGAGGGTTTATTTGGAACACAGGGGAACATGAAACAACATTTGTACTATTTGCTAATAAAACGCAATGTTTTTGTTGGTAAATTGTAGCTGGCTTTTTCGGAATTGCAAATGATTAATAAAACGTACATGGTGTTTTTTTTTTCCATTTTTTGGTTTCAATTAAGCAAAACACAGCTAATAAGCACTCAAATGATCAATCAAATCATGCTATTCTATATATAAATCCAATTGAACCTTTGACAAAACCCACTACAGTGCTAACACAAATAGAAATTCCCCCAGTAGCTCAACGTGAGCGATTTCAATGCCTGCGTGTTGTTTCCCAGGTGAGAGATGCTTCTGAATCAAAATGAATTGAGCACAAAGAGAATGGAAGAAAAAAGGGACACAAAAAAAAAACCTTCTGCAATTCTCATGTAGTAAAATGGCACTTTGAAACCATTTTTCATTCAGAGAAGCAACAACAGCTTCAGCCCACAATCTGATAATGAAAGTGCAGTCAGTATTAAGCGACTTATCAAAAAATAAATAAATACAAAAATAAACTAACTCTGTGTGTGAGTCTTTTGGCTTCCAAATGTGTAAGTATCTAATGACATATAATGCACGTCGTCCTTTTTTTTCTCAATTAAAAAATCTGTTCGCTGTTGCATGTGGACATTGTGAACATTTATTTATTGACAATATTTATCCTAGTTTTGTTCATGTAAATATTACAAGTGTAAAGGCTACTTGTTAACTACAGATAAATCAATGCTTGATAGTACAAATTTAAAGAATGTAATTGTTAAAAAAAGCATTTGCCATTTTTTTCACACTAGCCAATAAAGTCACACTTTATTTTAATGTATAATTCATGCTATTAGACCATTAACTAAGACTTTTATTCTGATAAATGACTAATTAGCTGCTTATTAATAGTTAGTAAGGTAGTAGTTGGGTTAAGGTATTGCCTAGGATAAAGGATAAGGACAAATAAGAACATATAAGCAGGGCTTGACATAAACATTTTTTGATCACCAGCCACTGTGGCTAGTAGTTTTTCTAAATTACTAGCCACTCACAATTTTCACTAGCCACAGTTTTGTTGTTGGGAAAATATATTTTAATTTGACTTTGGCATGCTAAAATTACTTGATTTAGATTTTTTGTTATTTCCACATGCCTCCTCATTCATTTCACTTTTTTTGTGTGTTGTGTATGAGCCTGCTCAATGAGCATGAGCAAATGGGTTGTGGTTTTAGAGTGTTTCACTACAATTAGTTCTTATTTCACATGACTTTTAATTCGATTCAATTCAATTCATCTTTATTTCTATAGCGCTTTTACAATGTAGATTGTGTCAAAGCAGGTTAACATAGACGTTCTAGTAAATTGAAACAGTGTCAGTCCAGTTTTCAGAGTTTAAGTTCAGTTTAGTTCAGTTAAGTGTGGTTTAATTTTCACTGCTGAAAGACCAAACGCTGAAGAGAAAATCCATCGATGCGCAGCTCTTCAAGTCCCAAACTGTGCAAGCCAGTGGCGACAGCGGCGAGGAACGAACTTCACCAATTGACGAAAGTGAAGGAAAAAAAACCTCGGGAGAAAGCAGGCTAAGTTGGGCAAAACATTAAGGATTTACCAATTTTTTTTCTGGCCACACCAAAAATAAATAAACAAACTAATTATTTCTCAGCTACAAATTTTAACTAGTTACAAAATATAATAAAAGCAAGCTAAATATAGCTGTGTACGTGCACTTTTTATTAATCAAAACCTTTCTTTAAAAAAAAAAACTAGACATTTTAAAAATAATTATTGTCATATATCCAAATCTATCTCCTAAATCAATGTTATTGTAAAGGATTATAATTAAACCTTAAATAAAAAAATAACTGTAAGCAAAAGAAAGCAGGTGAAAAACATACCGTGTGTGATAATGAAAGGATGATCACGTGCACACAGTTAACGTTAGGTTCATTAATAATCTGTTCAAAGAATGGTTAAAGTGAAAAGCTTTTGAAAGCAGCAGGACTGTGGGTGCATGAGCACCACTTTTTATCCAGTCTATTTTAAAGAAAAGCGATCGCACAAGTTGCGCTTGCAGGCTCGGTTGCTTCGCCAAGCGTTATAAACACTTGCGCGCATCACATCAGCCGTGCATGTGATACTAAAGCCCTCGTCAGTTAGTGAAGAAAGCCTGCATCTCACCGTGCACGTGATCCTCCTCTTATTCGGTATTCACTTGCTTTTTTTTTACTCGCGTGAACAGTTATTTTGTCAGTCATGATGCTTCTCGAGGAACTACAACTTAAAAATTATTTACAACCAGCTAAAGTGGCTAGTGGGAGCGGCTCTCTAACCCGCCACAGCTGAAATCTACCCGCATTTGGCGGGTTGGCGGGTGGTAATGTCAAGCCCTGATTATAAGTGCTAATAAACAGTTAATGTATTATAATAATAGACAATAAACCAGTAATAAGTGGTTAATTTAGTAATTAACCAGTAGTAAATGGTGTAAATTGTTACTTAAATAAAGTGTTTCCCAATATGCATAATCAGATTTAATTTTTGACTATAGAATCCTGATTCCCAGTACCAAAATGTCTGATGATCGCTGTATGTTTTTTTTAAAGGATGAGGAAAATCACAGCTCTGTTATACAATAGGAGCATTTCATCAAGCATCTTAATTTCATTTCAATAAATCAGTTGTGCGTGAGTGACAGTTGTTGTTCAATAAAGAATATTAAAACTCCATCCCATTGAACCATTGAATTTAATATGACCGGTCTATAGGACAATCAGCGTAAGTGAGTTTTAACCGAGTATAGAGATCTCATAGTCAATATCGTCATAGTGAAGGAGGCTTCGGTTCAGGGTTTTTTAAAGGAGTCTTTTAAACTACAATCATATCTTAGATAATAAAAAGCAATTGCGATCGGCCTGTAAAGAGGTTTATCTTTGCTGGTCATAGTAGCCTGCAGGGACAGGAGAGTTAACAGCATGGAAAAGAAGCAAATGGCGAAGAACGTCTCTTAATCTGTTCCTACTCGTCCTTAAACGCTGTAAAATCTTTCGCCGTTGATGCGTTCAAGAGTCCCAAGATTGAAAAAATATATAAATAAATAAATAAATAATAGCCTCCCGACTGTGTGGATTTTAGATAAGAAATGCCAGTCAGTTTTTTTTTGCTTCAATAATCTAGTCTTTCACAATGTAAGGACGAGGAATTTATTTGAAGATAGTTCTGGAAAATGGTTCTGTTGCTTTTTCCCTCATCGATATTACATTAATTCCACAACAATCATCTTGCAGATATTCAGGTCTGGCAGTTTGTTTTTTTTCTGAGAGGAACCGGTATACAGATTAAAGTGATAGTTTAAATAAAATAAAAAAACTACATTTCAAAACTTCTTTTTTCTTGAGGAAAAAAATACTTAGCAAATACATTTCATGTTATAACAGCAACAACAAAAAAATTAGTTCAGGAACTTTTAACACTCACTTCTATTTCACACAACCAACTATAACTGTACTTTTTTTGTTATTGTGATTTATA
Organism: Danio choprae; assembly: GCA_903798125.1. Taxonomy (NCBI): domain Eukaryota; kingdom Metazoa; phylum Chordata; class Actinopteri; order Cypriniformes; family Danionidae; genus Danio; species Danio choprae. The sequence goes on from CAIGQW010022071.1 coordinate 607,189, forward strand.
CATCCCCTGAAAGCTGAATATATAAGACATCTATCTATGTATTCTTTGTGAGAATATTTGGTTAAGAAGCTATTTGAATATCTGGAAATCAAGGATTAAAAAAAATAAATAAATACTGAGTAAATCGCCTTTAAAATTGTTTAAATGCAGTGCTTAGTAATGCACGCGGCTAATCAAAAAAATCAAATTTTATATGTTTACAGTTGGGAATTTACCAAATATCTTCATGGAACATGGAACTACTTAATATTTGAATGATTTTTGGCAGAAAAGAAAACATGGATCTTTTAGACCCATACAAGTGGATTCTATTGACAAAAATGCAATGCTGATTGCATGCAGCACTGTCAAAATGCTGGATTCTTCTTCATGTTGTCCCAACACAAGTCGATTAGGTCGATTAATTTGGAAATTTAAGTTTATTGAATATAAAATAATTAAGTTGTCCCAAAAGAACCTCAAGAATTGTGTTGTTTCAGCTCATTTGAAATAAGTTTGAACAAGCAGAGACATTAGATGACATTATATAACTTTTTTTTTTTTTTTTACCTTTTTCTTCTTTTGACTTTCACAAAAGTTTGTTTGTTCAAAATACTTGTTTAAAATGAACTGAAACAACACAATTCTTAATTTTATTTTGCAACAACCTAATTGTTTTATGTTAAATCAACTTAAATTAGCAAAAAATAATATGTTTACTTCCTTCATGCTGTCCCAACAAAAAGCAAAGACATTGTGAGGAACCCAGCAATTTTTACAATGCACACTCGAAGAAATTATGAGTTGCATTGTAAATGAGTTGAAACAACACAATTCTTAAGGTTTTTTGAAACAACGTCATTGTTTTATGTTCAATCCACTTAAAGTTGTAAAAAATGATTGAGTTAACTTAATCGATTTGTGTTGGGACAACATGAAGGAAATGTGTGGAGCACAGCATTTTCTACAGTGTAGAGAAAGAAAACAGAGACAGCTCAAAAAAAAAAGGCTTTTGAAACTAATGTCCACCCATGATTTACACACCTCATGTGAGCAAAAGCAGGTCTGTCTCTCTCTGAAACTGTATTTACTGGCAGAGACAGCAGGAAAAGCGTAAACGGATGGACCTCGAGACATGGGGAATTAAAGCTTTCAGCTCGATTGGACATGCTAACAGATACATCAGGGTGACCATGCAGCTGTTTCTCCAAACACTTCACAGCATCTTAAAGAAACAGAACTAACGCTGAGCAAAACATATGGCAATATCAACCCACACTAGCCAGACTAACTGCCAATGTGCTGTTTTTGTCTTTTGCGGGGTTTTTGTCTCTTCCTCCTTTGTGATATGGAAGAGAGAGCTGAGGGAAGAGGGAAAGGAGTATTGTTTGTTATTTTTTTAGAAAGTAATCATCATATTTTTTGAAACGTGTTCTGTGTAGGTGTGTCATCTGTTTTTTTTTGTTTGTTTGTTTTATACACATGACTTCTATGGTAATCATAATGGACTTCATTAATTTGTGCAGTAAAGGTAAAAACTGTAAGCAATTTTGGGATTTTGTAAATCACACAAAGCTGTTTGTCTAACCTAGTCAAATGTTTTCCAACATAAGACATTATTTTTCAGTTGAGATTAATATTATTATTGTGGAAAAACTAACTAACTAACTAACTAAATAAATAAATAAATAAATAAATATTTATTTATTTATTTATTTATTTATTTATTTATTTATTTATTTATTTCCAGGCCAAGCATAATGTTTTGATTTCAAATCTTTACTTGATGTTTTCAACATTATTTTTTGTTCATTTATTTATTCATTATTCATTCATTTATTGTTAAAGAATAAGAATATGAACAATAATTAATACTTATTACAGAATATAAGCTAACTGTATTTTTGTCAACCATGGTTTCTTTTTTTTTCTTATAATGACTTCATTCATTATTGTGTTAAACTCATAATTACATCTTAATTCATAATTAATGAGTAATTTATTTTTCGTTTTAATATAGCGAAATTAATCAGATTTTGTTTCAAACTGTTGTTGTACAGCTTTTAATTCATTTTTTTATTATGAATGCTTATTCTATAATTATCAGGGAAGCTACTTTTTATTTAGCATACTTGATTTGTATTTATTTATTTACATTTGTGTTGCTTTTGTCTCATGAACACATTCAGCATGTACTGTGGGTCTATGGTGGTTGTCTGCTGGGCAGCGTGGTTCAGTGTTGCTGTGAGATCGGGGCTAGTGCTGCTGGGAGAGCTCGTGTCAACTGGCCGGTCTGTTTGCAGGAATAAATTGTAAGCATATGGTGTGCTGACAGAATCACTCAATCTTCTCAATACATGAAGTGCACATTCATCATTCTGCCGCTTTCATCACACAGGAATTTCTGCTCCATTCTTTCAGGTGAAATTTTGTTTACACACAGACTGCTTTATATCTGCAACCTATTCAAACTCAAAGTTGTTGTTTTGTGAAGTGAAGCTATAAACAATGAAAAAAAAAAAAACTTTGAAGCTGTTATTTTTAAGTAAACTGATGGTGCAGCTGACTAATCAGAAAAAGTCTCTAGTAGTTTCTTTTTTTGTACTTATACTTTTGTACTTTTTTGTACTAATATTTTAACAACACCTCAATTTGTGGTGGAAGTTATATTTGAAACATTTTTGGAGCAAAATACGAGGGTCGTGCTATAGGGTTCATTTACTAAATCGTACATATAGTATAGTAATTAAATATTAGATTAAATATTTAGCATGTTTTAGTAATTGAAAAATGTCAAAACATCAAGTAACACGATGAATTAAATGTGAATCTTTAGTAAAAATACTGAAATCACATTTGCTTTGCTCTTTAGTAATCTTTGTTCCATTTACACAGATTTGAACAGCGTAGTAATTAAAATGGATATATTAAATACAATTTTCATTTAAAATGAAAAACAAGACAAGATACACGTTAGAGATATCTTTAATATCTTTATATGAGAACATATACATATTTTGTTGATTTTCTAATAATAAAAACAACTAAATGTGTGTGTGTGTGTGTGTGTGTGTGTGTATACGTGTTTTTGTGACATGTCAGGACACAAATCTGTATTATGACACAGGTATTACAAAAAGGGGGTGAAATATGAGGACATTGCTGACGTCATCATTTCTTAAAAAGCTTATAAATCACACAGAATGAGTTTATTCAGAGAGTAAAGCTGTACACAGTCTCCTGTGATGGTTGGGTTTAGGGGTAGGGTGGGGTTAGGGCAATACAATATACGGTTTGGACTGTATAAAATAAATGGAAACCAATGTAATATACCCACTTTTCACAAAAAAGTGTGTGTGTGTGTATGTGTATGTGTATGTGTGTGTGTGTGTGTGTGTGTGTGTGTGTGTGTGTGTGTGTGTGAGAGAAAGAAATGGGGATGAAAACACGGAGCCTAATTATCCGTTTAATGAATCAGACACATTTAGACTGGCAACAATTTACTAAATATTTCCCACATTAAAACATTGTTCGCACGCCGAGAGAGTGCGTGGGTAAGAATTTGTGTAGGAGTGCATGTGAAGAGTGTGACAGTGTGTGAGCGAGCGAGCGTACGGGGTCACACACACACACACATATGTAAGAGCAGTGTTGTAGCACCACCTTTATGCCAGAGATGTGATCTCGGGTTTATGCTGCTATAAAATGAAACCTACCCCATCCTCTACTTTTCACCCAAAATAATCTACAAGGCATCTAAAATAACTGAAACTATTTACTTTAAATGATGTATTTTAATTTAATTTAAAAATGTAATCTGATGTCTGTAGACGTTTTAATGAATTGGTCGTAATGAATTTAATCAATTGATTATTTTATTGATTAGATTGTAATCATTACACAATACTGTTTGTAAATTATTTTTAAAAGAATGAGTAACAGTAAAAATAGTGTGTGCGATGCGTTTTTAAAGCTCAAATACATAATTATATTACTAATTTTGAATGATTTTAAAATGTAAGTTAATTACACTTAAAAAATGATCTCCTTATTTCCTATAATATGTTTTCTTTTGGAGAAAGTCTTATATGTTTTATTTCAGCAAGAATAAAATCAGCTTTTAATTTTTTTAAAAACATTTTAAGGTCAATAATATTAGCCCCCTTAGGCAATATTTCTTTTTTGATTGTCTACAGAACAAACCATCATTATACAATGATTTGGCTAATACCATATTTGCCTAATTAACCTTTCATTCATTCATTTACTTTTCGGCTTAGTCCTTTTATTAATCAAGGGTCGCCACAGTGGAATGAACCGCCAGCTTATCCAGCACATGTTTTACGCAGCGGATGCCCTTCCCATCATTGAGAAAGACCCATACATACTCATTCACTATGGACAATTTAGCTTACCCAATTCACCTATAGCGCATGTCTTTGGACTGTGGGGGAAACCGGAGCTCCCGGATGAAAGCCAAGCAAACACGGGGAGAACATGCAAACTCCACACAGAAATGCCAGCTGACCCAGCTGAGGCTCGAACCAGCGACCTTCTTGCTGTGAGACGACAGCATTGCGCCACCGTGTCGCCCCTAATTAATCTAATTAAGCCTTTAAATTGCACTTTAAGCTGAATACTAGTATACTGAAAAATATCTAGTAAAATATTATGTACTCTCATCATGGTGAAGATAAAATAAATTAGTTATTAGAAATGAGTTATTAAAACTATTATGTTTAGAATTGTGATGAAAGATGTGTTGAAGTGTGTTCTTTAGATACAAAAAAATAAAAAGAGCCAACCAACAAATCTGCTATGATACAACGTCAACAAATCTTCTGAATCCTACTAGTAAAACATTACGGATTGCAGGTAATCTAGGGAGTGCATTCTCCTGAGAACACAAATTGATATCTGTATTTTCACCCAAGAGCACATCTGTGGTTTTATAGCGCTGTCACCTCTTTGCATAGCAGCTTGAACTGTCTATTGGAAAACACTAAGGATCCTTAAAGGATGAGGCAGAAAAGCCGGCTCTGAAATCCTCTAATTTCTGCAGTCAGCGCATGTAGTAAAAAAGAAAAGCCAGTGCGAGAGTAGAGGGAGCTCACCTTTGCAGTCATTCCCCATATGAATGACAGACAGGACGTGACTGCATGTCATAAAACATGAAACCTCGTCATTACGAGCGCTCAAAAACTCTGATAAAATTCCCTAACATCAGCGTTTGCCATATGCTAAACTTCTGATGTTAAACCTATACCGAATTTCCACCTAAAACAGAAGCTACAATAAGGTGTTCATTCTTTACCTCCTCCCAGAAATCGGTAAAAGACGAGTGTGTAATATAAATGAAAAATAACTCTATGGGTATGAAAGAGGCATTTCATTTTTTTTTCAGCCATAAATGTACAGGAGATTCACGGTGCCCAGCTCAGGTTCTGAATAAAACATAACTCTTGATAATTGGCTGGGGCAATGTTTTCTTTTCCCTCTCTCACTCTCATTGGTAATTTTTTCTTTTCTTTTTTTTTTCCTGAAGCTTTCACCCGTTTCTTCGGCAGATCAAAGTTAGTGTCACATGACTCTAGCAGAGAGCAGCGCAGTGACGTCTCTCCCGCCGAACGTTATCCCACAATTCATGATTAAAGCATGTTGTGGGGGGGGTGGGGGGAGGGGCAGAATTCTAGACAGAAATTGCACATGTACATTTTTATACGTGACCTGGATTCAGTTGAATGACGAAGACGGTGGCTTTGTAGGACAATGTAAATGAAGGCTAACCTAGCATTTCAGTCGCTCGCGCTCATAAATTGCTGAGTCATCAATAAAGCCAAAAGAGAAAGAAGAAAAAGTCGGTGGCTACATGAAAAGTACTGGCTACTAAAGTTGGCTACTAAAATGCCAAAATTAAATCTTGTAAAACTTCCAATCGTATAACTTCTAAGTCATTAAAGCAAATTCTTAAAATTACATTAGATTAGATTCAGCATTATTGTCATTACACATGTACAAAGCAACAAAAGGCAGTTTAGGTCTAACCAGGAGTGCAATAGCACCAAGTGCAGGATATAGGTATAATTATAAGTGCAATTATAGAAAACTATGGGTAATATTTACAATATGAATGTACTATGAACGTAATATACATATTACTTGATATAATATACGTTGTTTTAACTATAATCAGAGAGAAGAAGAAGAATATTTTAACTATTTATTAATAATTAAGAAATGATGTCATTAATATCCAATGCTGAGTGTTTTGTATGGAACAGTACATGTGGTGGTTAGTCAGACTTGGAATTTCTACATTTATTATTATTATTATTATTATTATTATTATTATTATTATTATTGTAATTTATAAATCAAAACCACTTCCAAATGAATTGAATCACTTGATTAACTTCTCCTCAATTTCACTCCTAATGTTAATTTTTTAAAAAAGTCTAGAAGAATATATTTATTCTAAAATATGACAGAAATCTGAAAATGTATTGAACAAATGCATTGGATGTGTTTAAACCATAAATCATTAAAAAAAAAAACCATTTAAATTGTTTCATATATTTAAGTGAACTGTCTTCTCATTCAGATAATGGCTTTCTTTCATTTCTATTTCATATTATAGGCCAGAAGTGAATGTCAAAGATGAGACGTCCCCCCTCCACCCCCGCCAACAATTTTTGGGCCAATTCAGATTACAGTTTCAGATTACAGATGGAACAATAATATAAAATAATAAGTGATAACCCCAAACCTTATTTTGGGCAAAAATGAATCACGATTAATCTCATCCAAAATAAAAGTTTGTTTTTGACATAATATATGTGTGTGTGTGTACTGTGTATATTTAGCGTGTATATATAAATACACATATACATGTATATATTTGAGAAAATGTTTATTTATATTTAGATATAAAATATATAGGTATATGATACAAATTGTACATAAATTTAAATTTCTATGTGACAAAATTTATCAAAATAAACTTATTTTGGATGCAGTTAATTGTTATTAATCTTTGCCCAGCTCTAATTGTAAATGATCAAAAATGTCTTTCAAATGGGACAATTGGATAAAATTGGTATGAGTAGCATTTGTAGTTGTTGAATTAAACTTTTCTAGTCGTTTTAACTCAACTCAATCAAACTGACAAATAATATTAAGTTAAGTTTTGTATTTAATAAATAGTTGAAAACTGATTAACTTATTCAAATAAGTTAAAGTAACAAAAGCAGCTGTTGTCGTGACTTTTAGTCATAACATGTTTTACAGTGTACACTATAAAAAATGCTGGGTTCAACACACACACACACACACACACACACACACACACACACACACACACACACAGACACAGACACACACACACACACA
>CAIGQW010022071.1:614956-629602 GCA_903798125.1 Danio choprae
ATATATATATATATATATTTAAAAAAACAAGACAATATTTTTTACTTGTCTTGTTAAATGTTTATTGGTTTAAGAATGTGTAGATATTTGGACTTGAAACAAGACAAGAACTATAAAAAAGGTTTTTTTTTGTTTGTTTGTATTGCTTTACAGTGTCTGAATGCACAATTACACATTCTTGCTTTTCTAGTAATGCATTTTTACATGTAAGTGTGTGTGTGTGTGTGTGTGTGTGTGTCCACAATATCCCCTCAAGTGTAGCAACACCAGTAAAAATGTATATACATTTTGTACAGTATAATAATCCTTATGTCTATAGGAAGTCCCCATAAAATGCATGTGTGTGTGTGTACTTTATGTGGTTTATGAGGACAAATGTTATAATAGCATGAATATGAAGGTTAAGATGGTTTATGAGCATATGCGTTATGTGCTCATAATTCAAAACACTTACTATTCGTACTTAGGGTTTTTTGACATTCAAAATTTGCTACAGGTTGCCTGTGAGGGTTGGGTTTAGTGGTTAGGTAAAGACCTATAACAAGCAGTTTTTACAGTATATAATACATTACATCTATGTTTACCATCACAGTGGGGACTTAAAATGTAATACACAAAGATTCAGCACAGGGATCTGCATTGAGCTCTCCATGGGTACTGATGCTTATAAATACAACGTAATCTCTTTTATTTAGTGGCTTATTCATATTAATTTGTACAATTTCATTCTAATATTATATTATTGTATGATTTGCTTAACCTACAATGAGGGGTATGTTATGCGCCTCCCTTTAAAATCAATAGTTAAGTTTCCTCATAACATGAATGAGGTATTTTTAAAAAGTAAAAAAATACATTTAATTTTTTTTCCTGTAAGGATTGAGTTTAGGGATAGGGTTGGGGTAAGCCGATAGAATGTACAGCTTGCATGGTAGAAACATCCTTAAATCTATGGAAAATCTCCAAAGGAATAGCAAAACACATGTGTTTGTGTAGCTTTTCTTAGTCACTCTTATCACAACACACAATGGTGGCCTAAGAAGACTAAAGGTGTATTCACAAGGCATGTTAAAACAAGATGAAATGCACAAATTGAAATGCAAGAATGTGTTCTGTGCAAATGACCCCTAAATATATATAACTACAATTAAATCAACATTACAACCAACAGGAAGCTAGAATCACAGTTCACATGCCTAATGCAAGTTATTCAAGAAGAAAATGAACCAAGAAAGGTGAAACACACACACACACACACACACACACACGCACACACACGCACACACGTACAGGTTGGCAGAGTAGATCAGGGCAGCGCAAATGTACCGTGCCTCTCTGTGAACAATCTGTGGCCAGTTTGAAAACTCAAGACAGGACCACTGGCCTCATTTCTGGACGTCAGACAGCACCATATGGCAGCGGCTTGCATGTGTCTTAGTTGTGATCTAAGTCTGTATTTGTATGCAAGTATAAGAATGATCAGCGTTAATTAGAAACACTGAAGGAGTGGAGCGGAGACAAGTTCACACGTTGTACACCACCGAAACAGTCCCACAGGCATTGCTGTTTAATGTACAGCAAGTCCTTGAAACCAAGCGACTACCAAGGACAGCAAACTTTCTGACTCGCTGTCAGGTGCTGCTTTAAATAGCTGAAAGTTATTGCTGGTTCGTTCATGGTAGTTGACTGGTGGCTCAAGTAGTCACAGAAGAAACCTGCTGGGTCTTATTCATAAGTACATAAAGTGTGGATGTTCTTATAGCTTTGGACAGACAGTGTCTGTGTACATTTTGACGTGAAAACTGGAGGTGGGAAAAAAGGATGAATTTGAGTTTCAAACGTCATACACACTGAGAATTCTTATGTCTTGGTGACTATTTTTAATGAGCTGAGTTTTGATAGTTATAAGATACTGTTGTTGTTGTTTTTGCAAGTCAAACAGCTACAATACAGTGCTTAATGTACAACATTTACCAAAAGTAAACCCTTTGTTCAACATCTTTTCACACTTTTCTGTTCTAAGACAAGATCCCATTGTGGCATTCTCATTTATCACTAAATAATGGAGAAATGTTAGGAAGTTTCCATAAATTGTTTTAATCAAGTTTATTTAGAGAAGAAATCCAAATGATGGGTGACACAGTGGCTCAGTGGTTAGCACTGTCGCCTCACAGCAAGAAGGTCACTGGTTCGAGTCCCGGCTGGGCCAGTTGGCATTTTTGTGTGGAGTTTGCATGTTCACGTGGATTCCCTCTGGGTGCTCCAGTTTCCCCCACAAGTCCAAAGACACATGCTATAGATGAATTGAATAAACTAAATTGGCCGTAGTAGGCCTCACAGTGGCGCAGTGGGTAGCACGTTCGCCTCACAGCAAGAAGGTCGCTGGTCGCTGGTTCGAGCCTCGCCAGTTGGCGTTTCTGTGTGGAGTTTGCATGTTCTCCCTGTGTTGGCGTGGGTTTCCTCCGGGTGCTCCGGTTTCCCCCACAAGTCCAAAGACATGCAGTACAGGTGAATTGGGTAAGCTAAATTGTCCGTAGTGTATGAGTGTGAATGGGTGTGTATGGATGTTTCTCTGTACTGGGTTGCAGCTGGAAAGGCATCCGCTGTGCAAAACATATGCTGGATAAGTTGGAGGTTCAATCCGCTGTGGCGACCCCTGATGAATAAAGGGACTAACCCAAAGGAAATGAAATCCTTTTAGTCACTGTTAAGATGGGTACACTGAAAAAGTGAAATTACTGTCTTTCATTCAAAGTCGGTTTTACATTGGATTATGTGGAAATCAAAGATTTTTAGCTGTAAAAAATTACAGTATTTTTACAGTAAGTTTGTTCAAAGCATACTTTTTTCAGTGTAAACAAACTACAAATGGAGCCAACCAAAACTTCAGAGGTTAGATCTTGCCAATGTTTCGTTAGTTTGTGTGTGCGTTCATTCATTTATATTTTTATTTGTTTATTCATCCATCCTGTCCATTCATTAATTGGACAACCAATACAAAACACACATTTAAAATTATTTAACAAACATTTAAGAATAAGACAAATTAATTACATATATGTAATAATAATTCTTATCTCATGTTGGAGAATGCCTTGCTAAGTCAAGTATTTTTCATAAAAAAATTAATATTCATTCATTCATTCTTTTTCTTTTCGGGCTTAGTCCCTTTATTAATCTGGGGTCACCACAGCGGAATGAACCGCCAACTTATCCAGCATATGTTTTAAGCAGCGGATGCCCTTCCAGCTGCAACCCATCACTGGGAAACATCCATACACACTCTTTCACACACATACATACACTACAGACAATTTGGCTTACCCAATTCACCTATAGCGCATGTCTTTGGACTATGGGGGAAACCGGAGCACCCGGAGGAAACCCACGCAAACACGGGGAGAACATGCAAACTCCACACAGAAATGCCAACTGACCCAGCAAAGGCTTGAACCAGCAACCTTCTTGCTGTGAGGCGATCGTGCTTCCTACTGTGCCACCGTGAGGCCCAAATAAATAAATAAATAAATAAATAAAAATAGTATATACAGTATGTGCAGTTTGTATGCTAAAGAAAATACATTAAAAATACGGATATTTGTTACATGAACAAATGTTTTTTTCTCAAAGTATAATTTAATTTAGGTTCAAACTATAAAACTTGACTTAATCTAAATAAAAAATATTTATTGTTTATTTATTGTATTAAAAAAATATGTATTTACTATTTATTGTGGAAACCATAATTTTTCACTTAACCCAATATAAAAAAATGTCCTTTAAATGAAAGACACAGTAGTTTCACATTTTCAGTGTGTGTATATTTGAATGAACTGATGATTGAATGTGTTTAAATTATATACATCTTTATTCATTTACTATTTCATTCGACATGCATGTGTTTGATCCATGTTCATTCCATTGTTTGTTTATTTGAAGAGAAAAAGAGATGTACGAAGAGATGAAGAGATGATGCCAACCATTGAGTACTTCAAGGACAGCACATACACTTAATACGCAAATACACTTCATTAAACATGTACACATAGACATCACCTAGATGCTATAAGATTGCAGGTTAACTGTTTATATATATGTTTATATATATGTTTATATATAATATCTTATATTTTAATTGTAACTTTAACTTAATTTGATTGTAAGGCAATAATGTGTACCTCTTGTAAAGCTGCTTTAAAATTCATTCATTCATTCATTTTCATTTCGGCTTAGTCCCTTTATTAATCTGGGGTCGCCACAGCGGAATGAACCGCCAACTTATCCAGCATATGTTTTACACAGCGGATGCCCTTCCAGCTGCAACCCATCTCTGGGAAACATCCATACACTCTCGATCACACACATACACTACGGACAATTTAGCTTACCCAATTCACCTATAGCGCATGTCTTTGGACTTGTGGGGGAAACCGGAGCACCCAGAGGAAACCCACGCCAACACAGGGAGAACATGCAAACTCCACACAGAAACGCCAACTGGCGAGGTTCGAACCAGCGACCAGCGACCTTCTTGCTGTGAGGCGAACGTGCTACCCACTGCGCCACTGTGAGGCCCTAAAACAATAATTATACAATTATATTATAACTATAATTAACGCTATACAAATAAATTTGAATTTAATTGAATTATTCATTTTGTTTTTGGACATTTTTATTAAAGAAATTTCATTAGAGTATAAGTCTAATTAGCTTGGTAAAGTTCCTGGATATGTTTGTACTTACTCGTATCTAAGCTGAAACTAAAGCATGTCACTAGCTGAAAACACACAAAACACATCGCTCACATGGCTCAAATCACATTAACTATGGTTGTTCGTGGCACGGGAAGAGCTCACACACTCATCTCCTGTTGTTCCTGTTGCCTGTCTGTGGAAATAGGACAGGCAATGGCACTTATAGGGGGGCTGAATGTCATGAATTGGGTGGCATGAAGTCATACGTGTCCTCTAGTGCCACCACAAAAAACAGCTGCACCATTTGAAAATGCCTTTCATATATATCGAGTTGAAGCCTGTATAATGACTGCTTGTTTTTGTTTGTTTTTAGATCTTTACATTTATGCAAATGCAACACTGGTATGGATTTCAACAAGCCAAATGAAAAGCATTTCAAAATCTGAGATGACAAACTGAGGGTGAATAATTCATCGTCGCATGCGGTTTAAAGATTATATGTTAATTAAGAATAAAAACCAATCACTCTGCCCGGCTTTGATATCTGAATGCCACAGACAGCCATGCAGCATCTTAAATTTTTTACCAAACCTTTTTGTACTCCACCAAAGTAAAATATTAATCACGTCTCCTTCGCATGGGAAAGTTTTTTTCTCTTCTTGTTTTTACTTTACTTTTTTTTTTAAGCCATTAATTGCAGAGCCTCTATTTCTCAAGCACCATAAAATTCATTTGGACTTTTTTTTTTCTCTATGTTTGCCGGGAGCTTCAATCAGGTTTAAAGAATCTGTGTTAGAACCCCATGCGCCTAACAGGTTATCTGCCTAATTACAGTGTTGGAGAGGTTGCACGGTTAAAAATTTAAGAAGCTCCATAACCTCTATTTCACCCTGTGTGTGTACAGGACCCCTGAGATGGTGTTCGCTCGCTCCTTCTCCATTAGCTCATGTCTTCATGCCCAGAGGAACTCACCGTGGTGACAGGCAGCCCTGAATTGCTCTAGCTGCAGGGCGGAAGGGTTGAGCTACGCTTTTTCTGCACTACGCGCTCTTGCAGTCTCCAGCTGAACCAATATTAACAAATACTGTAAACCGCAGGGTGTAGGGATGGTCCCAGTACTTTTAGTGCACGTTTGAACCATTGTCTTTTATTTGCTTTCACAACTTAAACACAAGGTATTGTGTAGTATATCGATATATACAGGTGTATTCAACATTTTTTAACCCTCTTGTGAAATGAATTGTTTTTAAAATAAGTCCCAAGTGAAATTTAATGAAAAGGACTTTTTTTTTTTTTCAACACAATTTAGAACATAATAGTTTTAATAACACATTTGTTTTGTCTTTGTCGTGATTACAGTTATATTTGTCTAGTTATTTTGTAAGATACAAGCTTAAAGCGACATTTAAAGGTTATTTAGGTTATTAGGTGAGTTATTTTAATTAGGCAAGTTATTGGACAACAGTGGTTTGTTCAAGACAATCAGCAAAAAATTCATCTAATAATATTGACCTTAAAATAGTTTTAAAAAAAGAATAAAAACTGCTTTTATTTCAACCAAACTAAAATAATTAAGACGTTCTCCAGAAGAAATAATAATGATAGGAAATCCTGTAAAATGCCCTTGCTCTGTTAAACATCACTTGGGAAACATTTGAAAAGCAATAAAAATTATAATGTTGCCTTCAACTGTATGTGCGCTTGAAATGAACACCATCCAACAATGATTACAGTTATATGTGACTATAGACCACAAAATATGTTAGTGTATGTATGCTGTGTTGTATGTTGTATGTCAGTGTTAAATATGAATTTCTGCTCAGAATGCCAGTGCAGAAAATAAAGTAGTAAAGTAAGACCAGTCATAAGTGCCAATCCTTTTAAAAATGTATGTTATATTGTCTTATGCTAACAAACATAGAACCACATAACAAACTCCAAATATTGTCTTATCCTAACAAAGAAAGCCGAGTAAAAAAGCTTTCCATTCACGTATGGGTTATTAGGATAAGAGAATATTTGGCTACAAGTATTTGAAAACCTGGAATTTAAGGGTTTAAAAAGTCAAAACAGTAGGAAAATGGTTTAAAATTGTGTAAATGAGGAGCTCATCAATGCATATTACTGATCAAAAATTTAGTTTTTATATATTTACAGTAGGGGAATTATAAAAATGTCTTCATGGAACATTATCTTTACTTAAAATTGTTTCGGTTTCACTCATACAATGGATTTTTTGGCTATTACCAAAAATATACCCTGTACAACATGAGACTGGTTTTGTGGTCCAGGGTCACATATGCTTGTGAAAGTCTCATAATAAATTAAAAAATAATTTAAATGCCTTTTTTGCTACAAAAACAGTTGAAGAAGAAAAAATAAATCATGAATGTGAGTATAGACACCTCATTAATAAGGCAGTGGTCTGTTCTCATACCAGCTTTACTGCTTCATCCGAGACAAATGTGTTGCTTCTAGGGATTAGTTTCAGCGTTATGGACAAGTTACAGATATATCCCTGATTTAAATGCCATTGAGACTGTCATATTCCAACTTTATCTCAGTGGGTTGGAAATGAAAGATGACCTCTTGTACACACTGAAATCAATCATCCTGACAGACACCGCTCTAATTCTTTATAACCCCATATCAAAACCCCAGAATTATTCCTCTTCTTTTAATGTTGATGAGAAATATTTTCATTTTCATCCAGCTAATCGGACTTCTCATCTGCAGAGAGGGAAAATTAGTATGTGTGTCCCAAATCTCATCTCTTTTTCCTTGAAAAAAACATACATGAGTGCCAGGAATTTTAAAAGGTCTCGGTAATGTCTCTAAAACATCGTGCTTTTGAAACCTTCTTCAGATCGTTAAACATTCTCCCACCGAAGAATCATTACTCAAGCATAAACAGCATGTATTAATACACGGGAGAACAGATAAAGATGCATCTCCAGAAGGTTAAATCACCACTGCTGCAGGTAAGAGACTGAGGTGAGTATTTTTTACTTTTTTTGGATGTAAATACTTTCTCACATCCCAGCTTAACGCGCTGAGAAAACTCAGAGGAAGTCATTTGTAGGTTAATTACGGAAAGTGTCAATGCTTTGGCCCTCTGACTGTCGAAATATCGCTCTGTTTGTTTAAGAATCCTGACGTGCCTGACATAGCAACAGCTTTGACCAATGGCGCGAGTTTGGGGCGGGCAAATTCAAGAATGTTTGGTGACAGCAGTAGTGCAAAAATTCCAGCCAAACCAACATATAAAAAGAAAAAAATAATGTTTTGTAGCATATTGATAAGCAAAAAGACACGTTTGACAGGTTTGAGAGAGGTTATAAAGGGCATTCGTGATTTCTTTTTATAAGTAAACCAATAAAATACATTTAACTTTTTCGATTTTAAACATATAAAAGGATACACTCTACAGAGTAGTGGAATCTTGTACATTTCTGTGAATGTGGCTTTCGGTGGTTGAACAGTATAAAATAGATATGTTTCTCTAGGGCTTTAGAGCAGCCATGGGCACCAAAATGAGAACAAAAGTGGTTTTGGATGTGGGTGAAAGCCTGTCAGTGAGAATGCACTCAAAGAACTGATATCATTCTCCAAATACGCTTAGACAAGGGTGCAATAGGCCGTCTGAGGACTCTGCCAGTCAAACCTGGAATGTAACTTCTACAGGAGCGGTTTATTTTCCTGTCACATTTAGTTTTCTTTAAAAAAAAGAAAATAAATTTTGTTCATTGTGTGGTGACATTCTCTGTCCTCCTTTAGCAGTAAGGCTTTAAGTGTGGGTTACAAATTCTTGGTCGGCCGTTTGCAATACTGAAGCCACGTAAAGATTTCATTGCAGTGGCTTTCATAATGTTTCCAAATCTCCAACAATGAGAAGAACTTTTAATGGATGAACATAAAACTCAAAAAAAGATGACAAATTCTTTCCCCAAGGTGAGCGATTTCTAATGGTATTCTCAATAATTCAGAATCTCAATAATATCCCAGATTAGAGCCACTCATGATCTGAATAAGAAATATAATTGAATTAATAATAAATGATTGAACAAGACAAAGAAACACTGAATTTCAATGAGAGGCTGTCACTGCAATGACATTTGGCTGATGGCTTCGGAGAAAACTTCTGTTAAAGGGTGACATTCTGAGATGTAAAGTATTTCAATTCTAATACATAATGAAGACAAAAGTGTGTGTTTTTTTATATAAAAGCTAAATGTTGCATTGACAAAAACTAAGTGACAAAAGCATCAAGACAAAGTTATTGATTCTGTTGCTCAACTGGTAGAGCATGACATCAGCAATGTCAAGGTCACAAGTTCCATTCTCAAGAATGCCAATGTGATCTAATTAATTCATACAGTGTTTTTTCTAGTGCATATAGATTTGGTTTCTGCATTGTGAGCACTGA
Source organism: Danio choprae (assembly GCA_903798125.1). NCBI lineage: Eukaryota > Metazoa > Chordata > Actinopteri > Cypriniformes > Danionidae > Danio > Danio choprae. The sequence goes on from CAIGQW010022071.1 coordinate 624,077, forward strand.
CAATGCTATCTCAAGTTTTGCAGTTTAAATCAAGGCTTAACATATTAATAAGATATCATTTTATCCATATTAAATTTGATTAAGTAAACATTCTTCATTAAATTTTACAGAATATGTATTAATTCAGCTCTGCATGCTTTAAATCACTGACTGCAATCAACATTTTTTGCAGACACACACACTGAGAGTCAAATAATACTGCACCTTAAATCACATATCTTCAGAATTTGTAATGAGTTCTATAAAAAGCATGCTTCTCCGGTTCTGTAGCCGATGTACAGTTGATTAGAGGGCTATAAATACATCCCTGGACCTTACATCAGCCATGTTATCACTGTCCATCGACCCATATTTTCCTTGACCTTTAACCATCTATTAAGAACAACCTTAAAAATGTTTTCTGGTGTTGTAAAAAAATGTGTCGCAATTTAACCAAGACAAGCAAAGGCTCAGTTTGATGGCATTTTATGGAAGTGCACTTATGTGACCCTGGACCACGAAATAAGTGTCCATTTTTGGACGTTTCTGCATTATCCGAAAGCTGAGTAAATAGTATTTAAATTAATGCATACTTTGATAGGATAGGACCAGATTTATCCAAGTTGCAACTATGTGAATCTATAATTTGAGAGTTAAAAAAAAATGTATACTGTGAAAACTGCATTTAAATTTTTTTTATTAAGTTCTAAGCAATGCAAATTACTAATTAAAAATTTAGTTTTGATATATTATCAGTAGGACAGTTACAAAATATCTTCATGGAGCATGATAGCCTATTTACTTAATTTTATAAGGATTTTTGCTATAAAAGAAAAACCTAAAATAATTTTGACTAATACAATGTTGTTGTTGTAGTTGTTGTTGTTGTTGTTGTTGTTGTTGTTGTTGTTGTTGTTGTTGTTGTTGGCTACTGCCACAAATATACTCTAAAAATACTTAAATATACTTCTAAGCAGTTACCCAGAGAATCCATAAACAATATTTTACCTTTAAGTTGTACATGTAAACGCATTTATGTTTTAGATGCTGTCAATACGTTGATCCTGTGCATTTTCGTAATGTATGGTCTTGAAGAAATTGATCCAGCTTTTGACGTTTAACTGGCTGAAAGTATGTTTCTCCCACAAGACAAGGGCAGGAAGCAACCGGTCACATGAATCATTACGGAGGTTGTGGATCCATCATTAATAAAAGAACTGCTGAGGAACATTAAAGTGATTTGCTTTGCTTGCGATCCTGTGATTTAAAAGGAGTTTTGTTGGCGTCTTGCTGTTCAGGCACTTCTGATTACATGAATGGAGGCAGGTAGTTTCCTTTAACATATGAGGCCTGGACTGTAACATTAACCTCCTGCGGCTCAAGCCTGCTGCTCTAGAAGGGAATGGACAGAACCGGGCAAAATGAAACTCTGTCCTCATGTTTCTAAATAAACAAAGAGCTTTCCCTACAACTACTGTTTGTGGGACTTTAAATAAGTATCATTATCTTGTATGTCTAGAAGTGTCTGGTGTCTTATCAGCGACTTCAGGTATTTGTTTGACATTTAGAAGGTGTTACTCAAGCAGAATAGCAACTAATGGCATTAGATTATACAGTTATTTTCACATTTTAAATTGGACTGGAAAAAAAAGCCAATCAGTGACATTGCTTTCACGTATGACTAATGTCCTGTGAACAAAGTTAAATGGCGGTTTAAGCGGATCATGCGTAGCCTCATCTATTTTCTACATCTCATTATTTCTGCCGTTTAGCCATAGTTTTATGTTGATTTCTCTGGTCTGTGTTCTCGTTTTAAGCTGTCTATCTGTGAATAAAGCGACACATTTTTGACCATTTAAATTCAAATGAATCAACATGATGTTTAGGGTGTTTTGTCAAAAATGTTGTAATTTAATTTATTGCACAAGTGTCCAACACAGACCGTGGTTTTCCGTTGCTAGCCCATTTCTGATCCGAGAATGTTGAGTGAATGAGGCTAGTAAATGATGGTGTAGTGCCCTCTACTGTTAGCACTCACAAATAAACGTCCACATTTGTTTACTCCAGAAGTGTAACAAGAATCAAACGTTTTATTTTAGTATTTATTTACTTATTAATTTACTAAAAGGATGAATGCTTTACACGGGCTTCGTTTGATACATTTGTGCTGCTTTAAACTTTTTGGATGCGACTTTGACACTAATATTGCGGGTTTCCAGATTATTCTTTTTTTATCATTATTGGTAACATGTAGGTTATTTTTTTGACCTTCTTGCTGGCTTTTGGTGTTCAATTTTACCCTCGAGACCACGGCACTCGCTCCTTAGCCCAAACTTATTTATATAACGAACTTTCTCTGTGTGTGACGACGCTTTGTTTTTGTCAGCTTAATATACGGATCTCGCCACGGACACAGCGGAGGTTAAAGGTAGTCAAGTACGTCAAGTAAAAAACAGCAGTGCAAGTTAAATCTACAGAGACTGATCACTGTCCTTTGCATGGGTGCATTCTACCATGGCATCTGCCTTCATATGCATATGTAGCATCAGTCTTATGCCTTATTGTAGATTCAAATGCTCATCTGCATGTCATTTTCACAGATTATCATACATTAACATACATTTCTGATTTTCTCCATTGAAAAAGTGCAGAGCAGAAATTCTCCATGCTCACATCTCTGTTGTAAGCCTGGGAATCAGAATGGCAGCTTCGGCCACAAACTGCACCATCACCGTTCTACAAAATTGCTAATTCCAGTGGTATTTCAAGTTTTACATTAACATTCAACTCTCTTTTTTTCAGCACTGATTCTTTTTAATATTCTCACTGAAGGCTGAAATTCATTAAAAAGTATTCAACTGATATCCTGTTAAAACTTTAATATTATGTTTAGGTTAACTTTGTAAATTTTAGTTTAGTTTAGTTTAGTTTAATCTAAAACAGTTTCAAATGTAGCCTAACTTATTCCAGCAACAACCAAATGTTTATGTTTTTGGTGTCAATTGGTGTGTATTACTGATTATTATCAGATTATAATTAAAACAATTTAAGTTATTTATTTAAGTTATGTTATTAAAGTTTTTTTTGGGGGGGAGAAAGAGCAATACATTTGTTTAATTATGGAAAAACCTTTTTTTAAACCATTTGTATTTTAAGAAATCCATGCAAAAAAAATTATGTTTTATAATATTTATATTTTTGTGTCCTTGATGATTAATTATTATGTATTTAATATATTGGTATTATTAGTTAATTTAGTATATTTAGTTTTACTAAGAATTAAAGTATACATTTCTTAACATCAACAACAGCAATACTAATAATACCAAAACTATCACCAATAAAATAAATAAAATAATAATAATAATGATAATAATAATAATAATAATAATAATAATAATAATAATAATAATAATAACAATCCTACTTTAATAAATTTACTGACCAAAATGTATTAATGGCAGTGTATATAATTATGAAGAGTAAAACTATATACACAATATTATAATTATTGAAAGTAATTAAAATAAAATTCTTAAAATAGTGCCAGATTTTATTTATTTATTTATTTATTTGTTTTTAGTATGTAACTAAGCACCATTGTATTAAATTATTTTGAAGTTAACACCATTTTGTTTATAGAGCTGTGGAACATGTATAATTGATTTAACACTCTAAATTTATAGTGCCTGTCTATCTATTATCCATCCGTCCTCTGGTGTAACCGATTTAGAGTTTTCTCCAGATTCTTTGAAACATATTCAGGAGTTCACCTCATTCTCCCCTGAAGGGTCCTGCAGTCTTGAACCCGGCTTTGAATAGAACAGCTTGCCTGGGGCTCGTTTACACTGAAATGCTCTGAAACGCATTTGAGAATTTATGAAATGAATGATAAGAGCTGATTGCGGTCAACTGCAGCAGTATGTTTAAAACCAATTATTTGGCCTCTGTGTGCTCTTTAAACCTCGAGAGTATCAATTGGAAAACTCTATTTCAGATAAGAAGTTTGCTTATGTTCTGGGAGATATTAGTAAATAAAGAAGTATATATATTTTTTATTTTATAAGTTCTTTGTTCTAATTACCTATAAACTATTATATTTAATTATTGAATTAGTCATTGAATTTACTATTGCAACTATTTGATGGCAACATTGACGTTATCATAAACAGAAAAATAAATACATAAATGCTTTGTTTTTGTATATTATGGGAACATCTGAGACATACATTTAGAGTAATGTACTGTCCAATATATCAAGTTAGTCTTTGCAAAATTAATTTATCTGACAAACTAACAAACTAGATGAAAAAATCATAAATAATAAATGAAGTGTTAAGTGTAATTATTTTACGATTTATGCATCTCTTTCTGAAATGTATGGGTGTTTCCCAGTACTGGGTTGTGGTTGAAAGGGCATCCGCTGCGTAAAATATTCCGGTTATTCCGAAATAGTTGTCGGTTCATTCTGCTGTGGCGGCCCCTGATAAATAAGGGACTAAGCCGAAGGAAGGAATGAATCTCTTTCTGAAACACTGCATAAAAGTATACAAAAGTATGTATACAAAAAATAACCCCCTCTGAAATCCATCAGTCATTCACAGATTTAAGCTTTCTGAAAACGAAATCATAAATACCTCCTTAAAACATAAGCCTACTGGTTTCTAAATGTTGAAGAGATTTAAAGATACCGTTTTACTGGAACGATCCAGTTAGTAAGTTAGTACATTTATAGAAAGAAAAACTTACTGACACTGTTATTTATACTTTATTTTTACTCACTTTACAATAAGTTTCCATTGTGTAATGTTAATGTATTTAACTAAGAATGAACAATACTTGTACAGCATTTATTAATTATAGTTTAACATTTACTTATGCATTATTAAAAGCTTAAGTTAATGCATTGGGAGTTAACAAGAACTAACAATGAATGACAGCATTTTAACAAAGATAAATAAATAATAAATGTATTGTTCATGTTAGTAAAAAGGCCGCACGGTGGCACAGTGGGTAGCACAATCGCCTCACAGCAAGAAGGTCGCTGGTTCGAGCCTCAGCTGGGTCAGTTGGCATTTCTGTGTGGAGTTTGCATGTTCTCCCCGTGTTGGCATGGGTTTCCTCAGTGCTCCGGTTTCCCCCACAAGTCCAAAGACATGCGCTATAGGTGAATTGGGTAGGCTAAATTGTCTGTAGTGTGTGTATGTGTGTGAATGAGTGTGTGTGGATGTTTCCCAGTGATGGGTTGCAACTGGAAAGGCATCATTTGTATTGTAAACCTTATATAGGAATGTAAACGTTTTTTATTATTATTTTATGTGTTAAGTTCTGTGGCTGGAAGGGTATCCGCTGCATAAAACATATGCCAGAGTAATTGGTGGTTCATTCCACTGTGGAGAGCCTGGATAAATCAGTGACTAAGCCTAAGGAAAGTGAGTGAGGGAGAAGTTTTTAGTTACACTCAACATTATTCTGCATAAATCTACAGATTTTTTTTTTTGTTTGTTTGTTTTACAAAGCGGCCTCACGGTGGCGCATTGGGTAGCA
>CAIGQW010022071.1:656824-667721 GCA_903798125.1 Danio choprae
TCCCCAGTCGAGGTCAACAGCTCCCCACTTCCGCTGTAAACAGAGTTGATGTGGAGCTGCTTTCCCCTCCTGAGGAGCCGGACGGTTTGCCAGAATTTCTTTGGGGCCGACCGATAGTCTTCCTCCATGGTCTCCCCGAACTCTTCCCAGGCCTGAGTTTTTGCTTCCGCAACTGCCCAGGCTGCAGCACGCTTGGCCCATTGGTACCCATGAGCTGCCTCAGGAGTCCTGCAAGCCAACCAAGCCCTGTAGGACTCCTTCTTCAGCTTGACGGCATCCCTTACTTCCGGTGTCGTGGATTGCCGCCCCGACAGGCACCACAGATCTTACGGCCACAGCTCCTTACGGCCGCATAACAATGGAGTCGGAGAACATGGACCATTCGGTCTCAATGTCTCCACCTTCCCTCGGGACCTGGTCAAAGCTCTTCCGGAGGTGAGAGTTTAAAATCCCTCTGACTTGAGGTTCAGCCAGACGTTCCCAGAGGACCCTCACAATACGCTTGGGCCTACCAGGTCTGTCCAGCTTTCCCCCCTGCCAGCGAATCCAACTCATCACCAGGTGGTGATCAGTTGACAGCTCTGCACGTCTCTTTACCCGAGTGTCCAAGACATACGGCCGGAGATCAGATGATACAACCACAAAGTCAATCATATACCTCCGCCCTAGGGTGTCCTGGTGCCATGTGCACTGATGGACACCCTTATGCTCGAACATGGTGTTTGTTATGGACAAATTGTGATTAGCACACACGTGAGCATTGAAGTCCCCAGTAGAACAACGGAGTCCTCAGTCTGAGCACCTTCCAGCACCCTTCCCAGAGACTCCAAGAAGGCCGGGTACTCTGCACTGGTGTTTGGCCCGTAGGCACAAACCACAGTGAGAGACCTATCCCTGAACCGAAGACCCTCTCGTTCACCAGGGAAAACTCCAGCACATGGCGGCTAAGTTGGGGAGCTATAAGCAAGCCTACACTAGCCCGCTGCCTCTCACCGTGAGCAACTCCAGAGTAGAAGAAAGTCCAGCCCTTCTCAAGAAGTTGAGTTCCAGAGCCCCAGCTGTGCGTGGAGGTGAGCCCAACTATCTCTAGTCGGTACCGTTCCACCTCCCGCACAAGCTTGGGCTCCTTCCCTCCCAGTGAGGTGACATTCTATGTCCCAAGAGCCAGTTTCTGTGCCTGACGATCGGGTTGTCGTGGTCCTAACCTTCGACCACCACCCATTCCACAATGCTTTTGCCACAAATGTGCATAATTCGCCTGAACCACGTCTTGCATGTTTGGTGTGAACCCAGTCATGTTGGTCAATCAGAAAGGACAAAACAGCACACATGTTGACATCATGAGGAAAAAATCTACAGTATTACTAGCCACACGACCACACTGTAATCTTCACCCTGGCCAGAGTTTGCAGAAAGTTTAGGTTTCACTCACCACATACTGTGTTTTTGTGTCAACAAACAGCAAAACCGTGTAGAAAAAAATGTGGTTTTGAAAATACCTGTGTTCATGTGGACAGGGCCTGAAATCCAATCAAAACCGAAGATAAACATACCCTAAATCAGTTAAAATAGAGATTACTATTTATAAAGCTAGTGAGGTAGACAGCTATGACTAAATGAGAAAATCAGGGCATTGCATGTGTAAGCATCAAAGAGTTCATTGTCACAATCACACTTTTAAATATTTGTAGAAGTCTCTATTGTCCCCCTTTTGCAGCACATTCCTCACACACTTTTAATCTCACACACCTGAATGTCATTAGTTTACTCTTTAGAGACTTAGTCCCAGCTCTCTGAAACTCTAGTTTAATCTAATGTGTCTAGTTTAATGTTGCTCACAAACATTGTTTACACTTCTATTTTCCTTTACTCATAGATTTAGATCCATGTTGGAAGATCAAACCAGCATTATAAATGTATGCTTCATCCATTATTGCTCCAAAATGCAACTGAGCAACTAGTAAACCAATGGTCAATCTCATGGTTAATCCAGTACTCCATTCTGGCTCAACAGAAGATTTTTGTCATATAGATTGCTTATGCTATATACAATTACATTAATTCACTAAAGATTAACTACAGATCAAGCCAAAATTCATCATGTTGCAGCAATTCTGCCCCAAAGATGCATTCCTCTTGCAATTGTTTTGGACATAATCACTCTCGCGTTTAATTAATTTATTGTGAATAAAACACAGATGTTGACTGATCAGCTTCCAGGAACAGAACTAAGCAATTTATAAATACTTTTTATTTAATGTCATGTCATTAAAACATGTCAGTCCTGGTTATTTTAAATTGGAGACATTGTCACTCTTTCAGAGCATGATAGCAGTTTCTGATTCATGAATTAACTAATTATTTTCAGTTACCCTTTAAAGCATGCTGAACAATAAATTGGTGACTGATCAGTTATTGAGTCTCCAGCTAACTGTTTTATATGATCCAGACAGGATGAGGCACCAGTGAACAATCCATTGTATTTACAAGTCTGACTTAAAATGAGTCAAGAACGTCCTAGTTATAAATGTAACCCATGTTCCCTGAAGCAGGCAATGGAGACGTGTGTCAGAGACACTGGGAGTACGCGAGACGACCAATCACTCTGAAGAGTAAGAAAATGAGCCGATGAATACCTATGAGTTGGCACAGTTCCATAGGTGCCGTGATTAATCATTAGTAGAGTATATAACCTGAGAGAGCATGCTTCAGACTTTAGCCGCTGAATAGCCGTACACTCAGCTATCAGCTGGAGACCCGGCTGCTGTGACAAGGTTGACACATATCTCCGTTCCCTTTTTTTCAGGGAATGTGAGTTACGCTTGTAACCACTCTGAAGTTCCCTTCAGAGGGAACTTCAATGTGTGATGGAGACACTTTGGGAGATTGTAGGCAAAGCGCCACAGCAGCTGAGCCTGTCACGCCCCCGATGTGAAGTTTGCCAAGCATAGCGTGAGGACTACAGAGAGATCCCAAGAGGGCATGAGAGGTGGGCAGGATGGATTTAATCGCCGCACACCTCTGAGGAATCTGATGATTAGGGTATGTCTCCCTAGCGTGCTGCCATCCACAGCATTATGGTGAGTGGAGACGGTAGCAACGTAAACTTTCAGAGTGGAGGATGACAGCATGCACTCCAGCTTATCCTCAAGGAAGGTCAATACCCTCAGGGGAATACCCCAGGGAGAGCTCCTCGCAAAAAGTGTGAGTTCAGGAACACAGGTTTGGTTGGGCCAAAGAGGTGCAACTAACAATACCGGCTCCTTGTCCTTCCTGACCTTCCTGACCTTCCATATCTGCTGGACCACACTGGGGTGGAGTCTACCATTCTCCTGTGAAAGTAAACTGTAAGGGAGCGTAAGCTCCCGGGAGCTTAAGAGATAATTGAGCATAAGATTACTCGAATACCTTCATAAAAACCTGCGGAGACAGGGAGAGCGCGAAGGGGATGACTTTGTACTGCCATACTCATCCCCCTAGAACACAATCCAGAGGCAGTGGCGTGGAAGAATGAAGACATGAAAATAGTCCTTCAGGTCTATTGCTGCGAACCAATACAGAAGACAAAAACACTGTAGGATGCACTTCTGCGAAAGCATCCTGAAGAGCATCTTGTGTAGATAGTGGTTCAGGACGTGGAGATCTAGAATTGGACACAACCCACTGCTCTTTTTGGGCACGATGAAGTACGGGCTGTAAAACCTGTGCTTCATCTCAGCTGGAGGAACCAGCTTTATTGCATCCTTCACCAGGAGGACAGCTATCTCATTGCGTAAGACATGGGTGGATGCGTGCTTGACCATTGTAAAATCTACAACCGTGAGGCCGTTTGGCGAACTGAATCACATAGCCGAGTCTGATTGTCTGAATGAACCACCGCGATGGGCTGGGTAGTGGGGCAGCATGGGATGGGAGTGCACACCCTAGAAAGCGGCGCATCTTGGATCCTGTGATGAGGCTGGAGGAGTAAAAGAAAGGAGCCCGTCCTCTGGCACCCTCGAAGCCTGTGGCGAAGTGCCTCGGTGCTGTGAGCTGGAAGGTGGAGCGTGTCAGACTTGCAGTGCTCAGGCTTGCACACCCGGAGAAAGGAAAATTTGCTCTTTTATTGAAAATTTAGTCTCCGCCGGCTGTAAGGCCAGCAGCTGGATGTTAAATTTTGCTGATGGTAATGAATTCGTTTGCACCTTTTGTAAGCCCCCACATAGCACCCATCTAGTCTGTCTAGCGGTGGAACTGGAGGACAAGCCATCTCCAGCCCTACCACCAAAGCAGCCCGGGATAGCACAGCCAGCATGTCCGATTCTAAGTCCGAGACTTCACTCACAACCTCTGAGGGTGTTTTCTTACTCTTCAGTGTAATTGGTCATCTAGCATACTCCCGAAGTGTCTCTGACACACATTGAAGTTCTCTCTGAAGGGGAACTGAAAGCCACTGAGCATGATTGAGCATGAAAGTAATGCCTAATTCAGACTACAGGGTTTTAAAGCTAATTTGAGTCTGATTTGCAAGTTAACAAGCTCACCGGCCTGTGATCATAAGAAAATCATCAGGTGATCGGTGCTCTGTAGTCTTTATGTGTGAACTACCAAATGACTCGTCAAACGCATTTTCAATGCAAATGAGCGTTTGATCCACTGACCAATCAGCTGATTAATGATGCTTTCAAATGCTTTATTGAACGCTTTCAGAGAGATTTCAAACACTGTGTGTCAGTGACATCATCAGCACACAAGCAGCCAATAGTGTTCTCAAATCCAAATTTGTTTGTGACATATAGAGTCATACGCAGTATTATATGCAGTGAAATGCTTACACAACCACTTGTGACCTTAACAGTAAATCTAAATTTGGAGAAATAGAAGTTATGCAACAGAAAGAAAAAGCAAATATAAACTATTTAAGACTTTCGATATAGAGTGGTTGTAGAAAAAAGTACAAAGTATAAAACTATAAAAGAGCTATCTGTACAAACAGAAACATAGAAGTGTTTTTAACAAAGTGCATGGTGCATAAGAGAGGTTTTTCCTAGGCTATATAGGTGGTTGTCAAGCCCGCTCACCTGTATGGAGTACACTAGAACACAATATATGCCCAGGGTTTGTGGAAATGTGCATAAATGTCCGAGAGTGTCCAGTAGGTGTTCAAAGTGCATGTATGCATGTATTTCAGTCCTGTGTGTTGCCCTGATTTAGAAATTGCCCTGTTCTGCTCTTTCTGACAGCTCTGCCCTGAACATTACATTAGCTGTGGTTTGGGGGTTAGGCAGTTCTTGATGACAGAGTTGGATGACCTCTTGTGGATCATAAAAACCTCTTGTGGATCCTTAAAGACACAAACTCAAGTCATGTAGATGGATGAAACCATGATGAGTTTCTTTCTTCTGTTCTTTCTTTTTTTGAAGAAAGCTGTAACCATTGACTTCCATAGAAAATCAAATACTATAAAAGTCAATGGTTGCAGTTTTTCAGCTCTCTTTAAAATATCTTTATTTTTAAAGAGGTTTGGATCAAGTGAAAGTAGAGCACATTATATCAATTTAAATGATATGATATTTTGTTATCTTCACTTGGTTGTATACTTGACATCACTGTTTATCAGTAGCATTATCAGCATATAATATTTGGCTAATAAAACTAAATGTTTTTTTTTAAGAACTGTTCTTTGAGGAATCAGTATGGATTATAGCTTTATACTCATTCATTCATTTTCATTTCGGGTTAGTCCCTTTATTAATCTGGGGTCGCCACAGCGGAATGAACCGCCAATTTATCCAGCATATGTTTTATGCAGCGGATGCCCTTCCAGCTGCAACCCATCTCTGGGAAACATCCATACACACCCATTCACACTCATGCACTACGGACAATTTAGCTTACCCAATTCACCTATACTGCATGTCTTTGGACTTGTGGGGGAAACCGGAGCACCCGGAGGAAACCCACACCAACACAGGGAGAACATGCAAACTCCACACAGAAAGGCCAACTGACCCAGCCGAGGCTCGAACCAGCGATCAGCGACCTTCTTGCTGTGAGGCGAACGTGCTACCCACTGCGCCACTGTGAGGCCCTAGCTTTATATTTTTTGGAGTAATTTTTTTTTTTTTGAGTATCTACTTTTATGTTATTTGTATTTCACTTAAAATGTCATTCTCCATGAAAACATGCATATTTTGTTACTGCCTTTGTCCTGCGCCATCTGCAATATGTACAATTAACGCTAATAGTGTTCTTGTCAAAGGTCATTTCACTGTCTGACTGTACCGGAATAAAACAGCTAAAGAAATCTGAAGTCATCTGGAAGACAGTAACAAACAACTCAAAAAGCAAAGTCAAATAATTAGCCCTTGTTTTGCAGGATAAAGCTCTTAACCCCAAATACCTTGAAAAGCAGAGCTTTAAAATTCAACAAAAACAATTCCTTTGCACTTCAACAATTCGGCTATCTTTCATCTGAATTTACAGTCGCTCTCATATGTATGTATGGGCACACAGGAGCCCACTGGCAAGTGGAACGCATCCTCTTGCAGGCTCAGAAAGTGTCCTTCTTGCTTCTTGCTTTCAGGTTTAAAATGAGCTACACGTCACAGGAGAGCAAATGATGCATTTGTCCACACTTGCTGCCCATGAGGCATGTGCAAATTCACAAGAAAAGTGGTTCTCAAAATGGAAATACTGCCCTTAAACTGCAGGGAATATGGATTAGTTCAGTCAACTGTGGTGAATCTCAGGCAAAGGCAGGCAAGACAAATATATTTATGAGCCTTTGAGGCGGGAGGGGGAGTGCTTTATAAGGACTGGTCTTTGAGTGCTTACTCATCTTGAAACTTCAGTCCCAGGAAAAAAAGGCAATATACAGTTTAATTTGTTTAGCGTTTCACAACTATCAATTTGATCCTCAAAGATGGTCCAGACTTCACTACAGAGGCAGCAGACTGTTTCACTGTGGCTGTATAATGTAGGCTCACGCGCCAGAGTTAAAAGGATCTAGGTGGAGCCTATTTATGTAGGCTAGATAAAAAATATGAACATAGACATCCACAAATACAGACTTACTAAACTATGCTTCCATGAAGGAGAAATTACTGAATAGTTTATTTTAGTAAGTATACATATATGACAAATATGGGTGTTGTTCAATAGTTTTAGGACCACTTTGATTAAAGGTGTTGATCCACTTCAAATGTTTACTACTGTATAGAGTGTAAATATACTATATGTAATATACTGTATACATATACTATATGAAGAGATCAGATGCAAAAAGACATCTGATATTTAAAATGAGCATTTTTCTTAAATTACTGTGTTTATGTTCGTTTATTTGAATTCAAAAGCAATGAAAAGGGCAATTACTGTACCTGCTCATAAGCCCCCCCCAAATTTTTTGAAGAAATTGGTGAAATTTAGAAGTAATTTAGAAAAATGGCAGCAGCCTGATGGAGTTTAGGCCACTTCCAGGCAGGTCTTAGCTGGTCAAACATTTGGGAAATGACGAGTGTTTCCCAAAACCATAGTTGCTCTTTTGAAGATCCATCATTTGAACCACATTAGTTGTAAGCTGAAATGTCCATAATGATGCTCTAAGCATGGTGGAGGAACAACTTCTTTGAGAAAATCTGCATTATTGTGTGTGTGTGTATGTGTGTGTGTGTAACTTATATTGTTTATAAGTATATATAATCATACTATATATATATATTTCCCTTACCAGCAAAACTGAGAATGTTTCATATTCTATTTTAAAACATAAAAGCACTTACAATAGCTAACATGTAGTGCAATCTCATACTGTTTTAAATCATATATATATATATATATATATATTCAAATAATGATGTAAAAACTTGTTAACTTGTTAACTCTAAAAAAATTTTAACTTTTATTTACATACATGATAAAACTGTAAATCAGAATAAAATTTCTAGGAGTTGATCTGAAATAAAATAAATCAGTTATCTATTATTTCCAGAGCTGTCAGTTGATTTAAATATTTAATTGTGTTCAATCACATGATAGCCACGAGTTATTAATTGCACATTTTATCTGTTCTAAATGTACCTTAAATGAATGAAATGCATAACAACAACATCAGTGACGAAGTGCACACATTATATTATTTATGGGACAAGTGCATACAAATGAAATGGGAATTATTGGTTGAAGCATAATAAAGCACTTGGCTAAAAACCGAATACCAAATACATTTCTTCTAGGTTTTTTTTCCATATATTTAGGTAATTTTTCACCATGGCATGAATTAAACAGAATCAAAATGTATTTTTGTCTTTTGTTTTCAAAGTAAAATAGTTGAATACATATATATATTTTTACACAGAAGATTTTAATATTCCAGAAGACAGTAGATCCTCATTATTTATGTAATATATTTAGCAAAATGCTCTTCTGTAGCTCACGGACATTTCTTGGCTTTTCTGAGGTTAAAGTAATGCTATGTGACATTATTTACATGCTGTTTAGCTACTAACATGCAGACGAAACAATGACTGAGCGATTACATGAAACACGATGCTTTTAAATATGATGAATGGTTTCTTTCCTCAATAGTCCTAATGTTCCCAATCTTCAGAAATCTGTCATACACCATCAAACACTATTATGTGTATACTCTTACTGTTTGTATCTTTTTCATTCTCAATCATATCCAATTGGTGCTGCATCCTTTACTGGCTGAATAGTTTTCCATCTACGGGCAAGGCCACGGGTCAAACAGAAAACATGCTCTGCATTAATCATGCATTAATAAAATCAGTGCTGTAATGGTACACTTTGGGCCCATTAGTACCAATTGAGCATCGTGTCAACGCCACAGCCCACCTGAGTATTGTTGCTGACCATGTCCATCCCTTTATAACCACAGTGTATGCATCTTCTCATGGCTACTTCCAGCAGGATAACGCGCCATGTCATAAAGAATCATCTCAGACTGGTTTCTTGAACATGACAATGAGTTCACTGTACTCAAGTGACCTCCAGAGTCACCAGATCTCAATCCAATAGAGCACCTTTGGGATGTGATGGAACGAGAGATTCGCATCATGGATGTGCAGCCGACAAAATTGCAGCAACTGCGTGATGCTATCATGTCAATATGAAACTAAATCTCTGAAGAATATTTCCAGTACCTTGTTGAATCTATGCTACAAAGGATTAAGGCAGTTCTGAAGGCAAAAAGGCAAAAGGGGGTACCAACACCCAGTGCTAGTAAGGTGTACCTAATAAAGTGGCCGGTGAGTGTGTGTGTGTGTGTATGAAAAAGTGTTTACCCTTTACTGATTTCTCATTTTTTGCATGTTTATACAATTTATATTAATAATTTTGTATAGTGTAAAAATGCTGGGTTCCACACAATTGATTTGTGTTGGGACAACATGAAGGAATTAAGTTAACGTAAAAGTTTTTACAAATTTCTATGGATTGAACATAAAGCAATTAAGTTGTCCCAAAAAAAAAAACACTCAAGAATTGTGTTGTTTCAGCTCATTTTATAAGTAGTTTGACAAGTAGAACAAACAGACAACTTTTTTCTTTTTTTGTACATGTATAGCTATTGTTATAGTAGACCTATTGTCTATTTTTATCAGTTTACTGCAGACCAAGGTCTGGAACAGCTTTAAACTCTTTAGCGCTGTGTCAGCTTCCTCGCACGATATTATCCACAAGGGGGCAGTCGACATCATCTGTGTGACAGCTTATTCAATGCTTACAGTAAACACCATCTCATACAGAGCGGAAGACTGGCGGTCAGAAGGTCCCGTCTTATTGTTTGAAGGCAGAAGGAAAAGCCGCACCCTCCTCCATCTTGCTGTCACGGGTCACACTGGGATAAAAGTTACAATCAAACCTAGAACCCTGTGAGAAAATTGTGTTCATGTTACACTTAATTTCATTTACATTCTCAAGAAAAACATTTTTTTTTAATTATCTGCTAACACAATGAGCAAAATCTGTAATTGATGTTTATTAAAATGATGTTTTTAACTGCATGATGTGTTTACTTGTGTTATCTTTGACTAATGTTTAAATTTGTTTGATGATCTGAAAGATTAAAGTGTGATGTAATACTAAAACATGACTCTAATATGAAGCATATATAGTACCAAGAGAAAATCTATGAATTCATTTATTTACATATGCCACTTGGTTTGACTTTCTGTGTCCTTACACATTAAATTTTTTATTTATTTTTATTTTTTGAGAAACTGCTGACATCCAAGAAATAAAAAAACAGTATTAAGCAATATTAAAGAACAAAGGTCAGAGTTTCTGTTCAGTTCTTTTTTTCCCTTCAGTTTTGCCAAGTGTGAAGTTGGTCCAGTCAGTCCTCAGTGGTTCTGTTTCTTATCTTCAAAACACACATTTCTTGCAGACGTCTGGAACAAAGACGTCTGTGGCTAAAAATACCTCCACCCAACTTTGATACCTAGACCCTGTTGATAGAAACGTCTATAGTGGCTGCAGTTATTTTTTTAACCCAGTAATGTAAACAATAACAGTTCAATGACATCGTATGAATCTGATATATTATCAAGACTGTGGTAATAAACTAATCTATCTTTTTCAGCCAGAAAGAATATATAAAGTGTGAAAGATTAAACACAAAAAACATGATTTTATAGTATATAAATACTCACATAAGCAAATGTGTTAAATGCCATTTTTTAGCTTTCATTAAAGCACAAATATTATTAAAATCATGAGATGAATCTTCAGGATTTGCACAAACTCAGGGATCTTATTTAACAAGGGAAATGATTTTCACTATTGTGATCCAAAAACATTTCGACTTTAGAAATGCTTGAGTCGTAAGTCATGTGCTTTTATACATGCAGTAGCATTGTGTGTGTGTGTGTGTGTGTGTGTGTGTGTGTGTGTG
>CAIGQW010022071.1:672721-683970 GCA_903798125.1 Danio choprae
CCAGTGTTGTGTCACATAATGCATTTTAATGGGTTTTATATGAAAATGTAGTTGTTTTGTTCAAATGTGAAGTTCATTTAAAATTTCAGCACATATTTGGAAGTGTGTTTAAATGATTTTCGATATGAGAATTGACGTAAGCGCTTCAGCGGCCCTTCATTACTCATGTGTCAAGACGACCCTTACCATGGACACTGTTGAGAAGTATTTTTATAGTGGTTAAACAAGAAATAGATTTTGTTTTTGGTATCCAGCAGCAATTGGTTTCAATCATCTGTTATTTGTTCCATACATAGATTTGACTGAGTTTAACATTTAGTTATAACCAGAGTTGGGTGTAATGCGTGCCACAGTTAACACGTTACTGTAATCAAATTTTTGAGGAACGCATTAATGTAAAAAATTGCATTTTAAATTAGTGTAATTTGATTACAATTACTAAAGTCAATATAATTGCATTATTTACGTTACAAATATAATATTTAGAAGAAAATAATGCTTCTTTTAAATCACATTTTCCGCTGCAGCGTCGGTTAATAAGCCTTCGCATTTAAATTGCTGGAGAACACGAACTGAAATGGCTGCTGTCGAGAGCAGCTGCTTCTTCAAGTGGAAATTCAGACATTGCTTTGATTTCATGTGTGCAAAGACAAAAATATTGTTGAGAAATTTAGTCTATGTCCAGTCTCTAAAGAACTTTCGACTCCTTTTAACTCGACCAGCAACTTGTTCAAGCACTTGAACAGAAAGCATTCTATGACAATACTCGTCATCAAGGATTCTATGACAATACTCGTCTCATAGGCGCCCAAAAACACAGCAGCCCAACTCAGCCTAAACAGGCTAAATTGGATTTTTGTGTAGGACCGGGAGTGAAGGTATCTTCTGAATGTGAAGAGAAGCGTAGCTGCTTATGGGGCCATTCACATATTGCGTCTTTTGCGCATTTCCTAGTTGAAAACCGCGTGTCACGTGACAAGAACTGACCGATCAGTTTCATACTTTGTAAGGAATATACACATTTCGGTAGACTTATCACAGAACACCCAAACACTGCAGTGCTTTTTCATACTATGGATGTCAGTGGTTACAGGTATCCACTTTTCTACATGTCCTTCTTTTGTGTTCAAAAAAAAAAAAAAGACAAACGGGTTCGGAGCAAGCGAATGATGAGAGAGTTTTTTAGGTTTTGGGCGAACTATCTCTTTAGCTCTTTTGAATATGTCAAGCTGCTTTGATCAACCCATTGTCATGTTTTTCAGTGAATATTAAATTACCAAAAGAGCTGCAGTATATTTTTTATTTTTATAGGTATATTTAGGTATAGGAATCGGTCACACTTTATTTTAATGTACAATTCTTGCTATTAATAAACCGTTAACTATGACTTTTGCCTCAAAAAAACTCCAAATTGGCTACTATTAATAGTTATTAAGGTACAGTTAAGGCCTGTGCACACCGGGATGCCTTTTGTGCACTCTTTTCATTAATCTTTGACGCCCTGTGACTAAACAGCGCACACCAACACACAACACGCCAGGCAAAATGTCCTGTGCTCTTTTTTGGTTTGATGTAACTCATCAAAAACTGGCCCACCAATGAGATTGGTACTTTTGTTCATGTGTCTGGAGCTGCTGAAGTTACAGTAAACACAACTTGGTGTTTTTTTCATTGTCTAAACACAAAGAGCTGTATGATATGTGCAACAGTGTGGCAAAAAGAGAGTTATTATGGAGAGTCATTGCAGATTTAATTTACTTAGGATTTATTGGTGAGTTTTGGTTCAGTTTACTTTCCTGACTTGCAAGTGTCATCTAACATCAGGGGATGACTTTGCATGTTCAAGTTCAAGTTGTGTGGACATACTGTGGAATGAAATGTCATGTCTAGCAGGACCACGGTGCTACATAAATAAACAATCATATAAATGAACGCAACACTGAACATAAGAGCTATTTTAAACCTATACATAACTAATATACAAGAGCGTACATAACTAACTATACTAACTACCAACTAAACATATACTATGAATAATTATACACATCACCTAAGACTATACAAAAACTTTTACATAAGACAGAACAAGTAAATGTTCAAGTAAATGCAAGTGCAAGTAAATGTGCAAAAGAGGTATTTAAGGCTGAACAAAACAAGCAGTGCAACATGATTTGTGGTACCTTCACAAGTAACCATTGTTTACCTTATTGAGTCCTTGTAAGATGGAGTTTAAGTAAAGTGTCCAGTGCATATAGATAGAAGAGTGCAAACCTGTCCAAGTGTCAGAGACGAAAGAGTATGTTTTTTACAGATGGTTTGTTTAGCAACTCAGCATTACATTATGCTTTGACGTTTTTGTGTGGTATGGTGATTGGAATTGTCGTCTCTAACAGCTTGTGGAAGGAAAGTGTTGAGTAGTCTAGCCGAGCAGGCTCTAATACTCCGAAACCTTTTTCCTGATGGCAAGAGCTGGAAGAGACTGTGAAAGGGATGGGTGAAGTCTTTCACAATACTGGTAGCTTTGCTGGAGCACAGTGAAAGGAAAATGTCCTGTATGGGGGGAATAAGGGCACTGATGTTTAGCTGTCTTCACTGTCTGCTGGAAGGTCTTGCCATCAGCAGCACTGCAGTTCCCATACCAAACAGTGATGCAGCTGGTCAGCACAGTCTAAATTGTTCCCCTGTAGAGGATGGGTGGAGGGATATTGCCCTTTTCGGCTGGAGGAGAAAGTGTAGGCGTTGTTGTGCTTTATTGGAGAGAGACATGGTGTTGGTGGTCCAGGTGAGATCCTCTGTAATGTGCTCCACAACCTCACTTTCCTCAACCCTCAAACTTCCTCTCTGTAGTGTGTTTCACCATGGTTGCTGATAAGCACCCTTGTGTCATCAGCAAACTAGTTTTTTGTGGTTGGAACTTAACTTGGAAGTGCAGTTGTGGGTCAGCAGTGTGAAGAGCAGTGGGGCACCTGTGCTCAGTGTTGTAGTGTTTGAGGTGTTGTGGTCAACATGAACTGACTGAGAAAGTCCAAGGATCCAATTGCAAAGTGTTAGGGCAGTGCAGATTGAGTTTATTATTGAGCTGTTGTGGGATTATTGTGTTGAATACTGAGGTGAAGTCTACAAACATCATTCTAACATAAGAGTCATAATTTTCTAGATGGGTAAGAGCTAGGTGGAGGGTGGAGGAAATTGCATTTTCCATAGAGTGGTTAAGACGGTGTGCAAACTAGAGCAGATTGAGTGTGTTGGGGAGGCTGGTCTTGATATTGTGCATGACTAACCTTTCAAAGAACTTCAATATGATTGGAGTTAGTGCTGTGAGATAGTAGTCATTTAGACAGTACACAGATGATGTCTTTAGTACTAGTGTGATTGTTGTGAAAAATTAAAAATGAAAAATGAATGTGCTTCCTGATAAAGGCCCATGATATAAGCATGTTAAAAATATCTGTTTTGCCTTCATTTTCCTTGTATTGTATAATCTTGCAAATACTGGTACTTGTATTATATACCTTCTTTGGGTGAGTATTAAAGCAATTTTTCTCTCTTGGCTTTAGATGACCAATCTGTCCATTCCAGAGCGTCTGAAAGAGATAAGATATCAAACATCAGCTGCACTTTTTCCTGTTCTTCTCATATCATACATTGAGGCCATGGTCAGCAATAAATTAAATCTTGGAGATGAGTCTAAACATTCAGAGGAACACGTCAATGAAACCATCACGGTAATACATGTGTCATTCCATCTGCAAGACATAAAGAAAAATTTTCATTATTCACTTATTGAAGTTTGAACCTATATATATATATATATATATATATATATATATATATATATATATATAAAGGGGGTAAAAAGTAGTTATAAACTGCTTTTAGTCCAGCCAAAGTAAAGAAAATAAGCTTCCTATAAGAAAAAAATAGTACTTTGAAAATTTCCTTGGTCTATTAAACATCACTTGGGAAATATTTGGGAAAACAAACATCACAGGTCATTTTGACTTCAACTGTATACAGTGCTCAGAAAATATGACTCAGCCTATTTTCAGCCTATTAATTATTTTAATAATTAATGTTTTCTATGGGATGCTTTACAATATTATATTTGTCCGTAGTGTAGGTGTGTGAATGAGAGTGTATGGGTGTTTCCCAGTGATGGGTTGCACCTGGAAGGGCATCCGCTTCGTGAAACATATGCTGGATAAGTTAGCGGTTTATTACACTGTGGCGACCCCAGATTAATAAAGGGACTTAGCCCAAAAGAAAATGAATGAATGAATATTATTATTATTTTTTTTTAATAATAAGGTTGTAATGGTATTTTCTTGACCATGAAATACATTTTTAAATATATTTTATTTATAAAGGTTTAAATATAAAAATCTAGTTTTAACATTAGTGTTATTACTTACATTAGTGACATTAAGTATTTTTATTTTGCAATTCTTACATGTTCCCAACTAAAATATGAATGCTTGTTTTATGTTTTCTGGATTTGTCTTGCAGAATTTGGTTTTTAGCGTCAATAACCTAGTCGAGAAAGATGAAAAGGTGGAATGGGACAAGATAAATGAAGATTTGAGGAAGTATTATGTCACCAAACTCCTTCACACAGCAGAGAAGGACACACTTGCCCTGTCTGCTGGATACACACATACTACTCAGATGCAGGTGGATGCCGGTGATGTAGGTGAGATTTTTGAGAGCCTAAAATATAAAATATCACATTTCATTACCTAAAGTTGGATAATATTTCTGTTTACTTCATTTTGTATTAAACAAATTTAAATATTAGTCATGGAAAACACGAGTAAACACATCATGCAGTTTTGAAATGAAGGTTTTTATTATTAAGGGAAAACAAAATACAAAAGTACATAGCCCTGTGGAAAGGTTTTTTCCCCTTAAACCTAATAACTGGCTAGGCCACCCTTAGCTGCAACAACTGCAATCAAGCATTTTATATAACTTGCAATGAGTCTGTTGCAGTGCTTTGGAGGAATTTTGTCCCACTCATCTTTGCAGAATTGTTGTAATTCAGCCACATTGGAGGGTTTTCGAACATGAATTACCTTTTTTAAGGTCATGCCACAGAATCTCAAGTGGATTCAGGTCAGGACTTTGACTAGGCCACTCCAAAGCCTGTTTGCTTTTCTTCAGCCATTCAGAAGTGGATTCTGAATGGCCATTCTAGTGTGCTTTGGTTCACTGGCCGGACATTCTCCTTCAAGATATTTTGGCACACAGCATTATTCATGATTCCATTTATCACAGCAAGTCTTGCAGATGCTAAAACAGCTAAACAGCCCCAGACCATCACACTACCACAACCATGTTTTACTGTTAATATGATGTTCTTTTCTGAAATGTGGTGTTACACCTCATTCACACTAGCAGCAACTTCGTAGCTGCCTGTCGCTCTGGTTGGGGACCTGCAGCAAACGCAGGTCTGTGTAGGTCTACAGCACGGACTATACAACCTGCCTCTAAACGAGCTGATAGAGGATCACGTGAGCTCTACTGGTTCTCCTATTGGCTGTCACTTAAGAAAGTCGCTCTTCATTTGCAGAAAGTTGATCGATTCTCAACTTCACGTCACTCAACATGCTCACCTGGTCGCCAACGGTCGCTGTCGCTCACATAGACAGAGGTTGCCTCTGAGAGTCACTCATAGTGAGATTGAGGCTTTACTTTTTCGCCACACATAACAGGACATACACCTTCCAAAAAGTTAAACTTTTGTCTTGACAGTCCAGAGTATTTTTGGAAAAGTTTTGGTTATCATCAAAATGTTTTCTGGCAAAACTGAGACAAGCCATATGTTCTTTTTTTCATGTTTGCCCAGTATCTTTCTTATGGTGGAGTCATGAACACTCACCTTAACTGAGACAAGAAAACCGTTTTTTGGATGCTGTTGTGGGGTTTTTGTGACCTCTCGGATGAGTTGTCGCTGCTCTCTTGGGGTAATTTTGGTTTGCCGGCCACTCCGGGGAAGATTCTCTACTGTTCCATGTTTTGCCATTTGTAGATAATGGCTCTCACTGTGGTTTGCTGCTGTCCCAAAGCTTTAGAAATGGTTTTATAACCCTTTCCAGACTGCTAGATCTTAACTATTTTCTTTCTCACTTGTTTTTAAAATTCCTTTGGATCTTGGCATGATGTCTAGATTTTTAGGATGCTTTGGTCTACTTCACTTTGTCAGGCAGGTCCAATTTAAGTGATTTCTTAATTGCGAACATGATCAAGCCTGGGCGTGGCAAGAAAAATTATACTCAGGTGTAATAAACCAGAGTTAAGCCATGTTTTAACAGTGATATACTTTTATTCCCTTATAAATATTACTTTACTCCCTCAATAATGAAAGCCTTTATTTTCAAAATGGTATGATGTGTTTAATTGTGTCATCGTTAATATTTAAATTTGTTTGATGATATTAAACAAAAGTGTGACCAACATGCAAAAAATAAGAAATCAGTAAGGGGGGCTAACACTTTTTCACACCACTGTATATTGTATGTTCCATGTCTCTTTGTGGCCATACATACCAATTATGAGCCTATATTTGTAGGAGTGTAAATTAAATGAATAGTGTGGCGATAATAAATTACTTGGTGGTAATAATAAATTACTACTTTGTGACACATTTAAAAAAAAAATAACAGTAAAAAAGAATCATAGTGAATTACCTCTAAATAAATATAGAGGGTAATAGATACACTTTTAAAATAATTCTACTAAAAATTTAATTAAAATAAATGTAAATACATGTGATATTTAATAAACTAAATGTTCATTACTTTAATTTTTATTATTGTTTATTGTTTTTGTTTAACATAATACAGTACCTTTTTGATTCATTTCTATAATTTCCCAGAAATCGCTGCATAATGAATCACATATTTAATTGTTTATCCATAACTCCTACCATTAGATAATTTTGTAACCTGATTTTGCTAATGGTTGTGTTGAATACTTTCTAGAAATGAAATTATACACATTTGAAGCCCGCCAAGCACAGAAGCGTCCACTGTCAGCCAACATCAGGGGAAACTCCATTTCATTGAGCACCAAGAAAGCAAAACATGCAAACAATAATGGTTTGTAAAAGCATTTCTCTAACTAAACTGAAAGCAAATACACCAAATGAATCAAATGCACATCTTTATTGTTCTGTCTGTTTTAATCTTAGGCAGTACATCTGTTGTATTCCTCATCTATCACAGTATTGGGGATCTTTTAAAGCCTGCCGATGACCCTGGAGTGGCCGATTACTCTCGCTATGCAGCAGCGGGTGAAATTACAGTTAATTCACCTGTAATAGCAGCAGCCATCAGTAACCAAAAGACACTTACACTGAACGATGTGACCTTCACTCTCAAACACACACAGGTGCGGTTTGACTGGTTGATCGCTCAAGAATTCATTTGAAATAGTTGTGGTTGTCAAATGTCTTTTTTAAATTGAGGTTCCCTTTTTTTTCTTTACAAAGGAGATAGATCCAGTCCACGATGAGACTAAGTGTGCATTTTGGGAATATTCACCAAGCATGATGGGACACTGGAGTTTAGATGGCTGTACACGCACTCGTGTGAACACCACACACACTTCATGTTCTTGTAATCACCTGACACACTTCGCTATTCTCATGTCCTCTGCTCACGCTAATGTAAGTCTGGTCTATTGCTGCTCCCTACTGGTCTCTAAGAACAGTACACTCACAGAAATAGATGGACTAAAGCTGTCACAAGGCTGTACCTTTTCAAAAGTTGTCATAGGGGAGACAGGGGATGAAAGTAACACTTCTTAGCTTGAATGTCTATAACTTTGTGGTTGTTTATCCCAGATCTCTCAAATTTTTATACATTGTAGCCACATTTGTCTACGTTAAATTTAACTTGCTCTACACATTCCAATATTATGTGGGTTAAGGACAAATACAAAAAAATTCTGTTGTTACAACCTAATAGTTTGCACTGTAATATACAGTTGAAGTCCAAATTTTTTAGCATATTATGTTATTATTCTATTATATAGAATTTCTTTTTCTTTTTCTAATTTTTCCCAATGATGTTTAACAGTTGATTATGATGAAGTGGGGTTTATTTATAAACTAATTTCGAGAGGATCGCGTGCTTAGGATTGAACACGGCTGGTACCGCATCAGCTCCGTATATTGCACTAATCAGATGAATACTGACAAACTATAAATAACCAGATTTTTTACTCTAGTCATCTTCGTCTTGAAGAACCCCCCCTTCTACCCCTACTCCTTCCCTTCTCTTGACCGGGCGGCACGGGTGCCCAGCGGTTAGCACTGTTGCCTCACAGCAAGAACGCCACTGGTTTTGTCCCTCACCAGGCCGGTCGGCCTTTCTGAGCGGAGTTTGCATGTTCTCCCTGTGCTCGCGTGGGTTTTCCCCGGGCTCCGGGTTTGAAAAATATCTAGTAAAATATTGTGTACTGTCATCATGGCAAAGATAAAAGAAATCAGTTATTAGAAATTATTTATTAAAACTATTATGTTTAGAAATGTGTTGTATCTTCTTTCCGTTAAACACAAATTGGGGGGAAAATGTACAGGGGGGTTAATAATTCTGACTTCAACTGTATATATTTGCTATATTTGTTTAAGTTATATTAAAGAAGTCATTTTAAAATGTGTAAAACAGTAACCATATATTGAAATCTAAAACAGTACATCATTCCAGCTACATGTCAGTGTGCTATAAAACCACACAGAACTTAGGGGTAGTTAACCCAAAAATAAAGCATTTGTCACTATTTACTCACTTTTCATCTGTTCAGAACCTGTGTGTGTTTATTCTGTTGAACACAAAACAAGACATTTTAAATAAAGCCAAAAACCTGTAATCACTGACTTCCAAAGTAGGAAAAGCAAATACTATGGAAGTCAATGGTTACAGATTTTCGTCTTTCTTCAAAGTATCTGCTTTTTTATTCAGCAGTAGAAAGAAACTTAAACATTTCTGATCAAGTGAAAAGTGATTAAATTAAGACAGAATTGTCAGTTTAGGGTGAACTATCCAACCCAGGCTCATTCTGAAAACGTAGCCCTATATACATTTCTGGAGAGCACCAAATACGTCCCAGGAGCTTAATTTTTTGCAGTTTTTTCGAATCCACCAGAGGCCGCTGTGTATGCTTTTTGAGATCTCAAATTTCCATTCGTAAGTCCATCTTGCGTAAGTCCACCTGAGGCCGCTGTCGACTGACTGTCAACTGACTGAATGACTGACTGACTGACCGATCTACTGACCCACCCTCATCCTTCCATAAACCCAACCAATAGTGTTTTCAAAAGCACCTATTGACCTCTGCGTATCTAAGTCTTGGCGAGCTAATTGGACAAACTGATAACAGCGGGAAAGCCATCCATACGGAGGTAAGCGGTCAGCTGGTAATCGCGAAAAGCAACGGCGTAATACCGCCCCGTAGAGTTTGTTTTAAAACAAAATGCAGCCACTTATGGCTACATAATTCGCGGTCTCCAGAAATTAGCTACGTTTTCAGAATGAGCCTGTGTTGCAACTATCCCTTTAACAATACTTAAAGGGGTGGTCCAGAGTGTATTTTTAAGGCTTGGCTGTGGTTATAAAATGCAAAGCAATGTGTGCTCATGCTTTACTTGTAGAAAATCACATTATTTTTCCATATATCTTACTTTGATTATATACAGCTACTCAGCTAACGTGAAAACGAGTGTCATATTTCCTAGTTCTTCTGAAAGGGCTGCCCTCAAGAGGCTCTGATTGGTCAGCTAACATAATGTGCTGTGATTCACAGAGTGGCTCCACGTCATCACGTCACGCCCCTACAAGCAAGCGTTTTTGCGCTGTGTAAACAGTCCAGTCAGATCAGCTGTTAGCAGCATTAGCTGCTTGAATCAGAAAGAAAAATAATGAGCACACAGCTGAATCTCACGCCTGCTCTCTAAAATAAAATCTGACAAGTGTCTTTCACATATATTCGGAATAAGCATGTGTAAGTAATATAAAACATGCACATATCTTTTGCAAGTTAGTTGAGATGTAGAACGCATGGAAAGCTGCTGCATAGGAAGACACGCATAGAGAGACACTGCACGCGGTGCTGAAGATTGTGTGTGTTTACAGCGGTTTGACTGATAAATTTGAATAACGGTGCCAAACAGCATTTCGCGCTGTTTTCATGCTTGTTTACATCCTCGCTATAACATACCGTAAATGCTAAAAACTGTGCATGTAATAGACCGATTTTAACAATTTGCTGCACAGGGTGTGTGCGAGTGGGGAATACGGTAACCGGAAACTCTTGTGATCTCATTAGCCTGGATGTATGTTTTTGTAGTCCCCAAACTTCGTTCGCTGTAGGCTTTGCTAAGCTAACTCTGTAAAAGCCAATGTCTCCCTTTGAATTGAACTTTGAGCATATTACATTCAGAGATGTTGTTTATGTTTACACAGCTACATTACACATCAACTAAAGTTTAAAATATGATATCAGAGTGGACCACCCCTTTAACAATGCGCAAGCAACCATCCTGTCACATTTGCATCAATATGTCAATGTAATGCAGAATTTGGCTCAAACAATCCTAAAATAATTTGTATTTTATTTTTGTAGCTGCTTGCACACTATAATGTTCTGACGAGGATAACACAGCTGGGAATGGTGATCTCTCTCATCTGCCTGTCCATGTGTATTTTCACCTTCTGGTTCTTCCGAGACATCCAGAACACCAGAACCACGATCCACAAGAACCTGTGCTGCAGCCTCTTCATGGCCCAGTTCATCTTTCTCATTGGGATTAACAAAAGTGCACACAAGGTTCTCTCACTATGTATTAAAGTGCAGATGAAAACTCAATAATTAGTATCTATATTTAGTAACATGCTTTGCAATATTGTGTTCATCAATATTTGCTCCCTGTGTGTTTCAGTGGTTCTGTTCTCTAATCGCCGGCCTGCTGCACTACTTCTTCTTGGCTGCATTTGCTTGGATGTGCATAGAAGGGATCCATTTATATCTCATTGTTGTTGGCGTCATCTATAACAAAGGTTTCCTACACCGGAACTTCTACGCATTTGGTTATGGGAGCCCTGCTGTGGTTGTCGCAATATCTGCAACTCTTGGATATAAATATTATGGGACCAGTTCTGTGTAAGTTATGAGTATTTTAACTTAGTGGTATTTGCTAAGGAAAGCACCACAATTACTATGAGCTTTATTTTAGTGGGATATTAAAATGA
>CAIGQW010022071.1:683980-700415 GCA_903798125.1 Danio choprae
CCGTATCCTGTCAGAAAATGTCAGTTTCTCCAGGTATCTGGACAGCAATCAGCAGAGTTTCCAACACCCAAACCTGTTAACCAGTATTCAATTGAATTAACAGTCTCCTTTGAATATAGGAGTTGACTGAGAAAGCCAGAGAGGAGCAGAAGCAGGAGACGAAGTAATGATGATAAAGAAAGAGCAGAGTTTATTGAAATATCTTAGTTGCGTATGATTTAATGCTCAGACTTCATCTGACCAGGATAAATCCAACAAGTGTTATTATACCAAAAGCAAAAGAATTGGAAAATTACTGCTTCACAACATTATCCAGAGACAATACAGACCTTGAAATGGAGACATTCTCTTATCTCTTACTCATGAAAATAATTGTCGCTTGAATCCACAGTCATAAGATTATAACAATATGGAAAAATGAAATAATAATGAAGCAAGAATTATAGGAAAATAATAATAAAATATAAAAACATAATAAAATGACAAGTAGAAATCAATAATAATAATCAAATCATTAACTAATAACCAATAAAATGATATAATGATAATTAGATAAATTACTAATGATCATATCATTAAATAAAATAATTAAATAAAGGATAAATGAATGTAAACAAATGAAAATAAAACATAAATGAATGGTTGCTTTTTTGAAACAACACACACATAAGTTTGCTACAAGGATACTCAGATCCTTAGTTAGATTCTTCACTATACATATTAGTTAGTATCTATTTTTAAATATTACAACAGCACAGGCTCATTGGGATTATGTGTGCAGGGCTACATTTTTGAGAACTGAGAAATATGGCTCAGGTGTACATAATGGCTGCATTTTGTGTGTAAAAAAATGCAACAGGTCAGTACTTGACCGATCACCTCCGTATGGATGGATTTTCCAGCATGACTAGTTTGCTCGCTAGCTTTTCACATATGGCATGGGGCCACTTGGGAGGCAAAGTGGAGCGGAACCGGGGTTTGAGTCTGGTGAAGGATGGTTCCAGAAACATTGAAAAACAAAACCCCAAAAAGAGCAGTGTGAAATTGTGGTAAAAGCGGTTGGCTCAGTCGATATCAAGCTGATATATTATGCACAACAACAAGCCGACCGGCTTCTCTCTCTCAGAAACATACGTGAGAAGGAACATTGAGAATGGCCAAAATGTACACAGCGGCCTCTGGTGGATTTACAAGAAATAGTATGTATTAGAAAAATGTGCCCCAGTAATGTATTTGAGATTCTCAAAATGGTACAGGGCACACTCTGGTGGATTTGAGAACGCAAAAACATGTAGCCCAGGGTAACCTACTGTACATATTTCTTGGTTCTCAAAAATGTAGCCCTGGGCACATATCTCCAATGAGCCAGGGTTGAAACATCATTATACATTATGCATGCAAAAAAATAATTTCATCAAAATATTTAAATGGGTAACCTGTTTTCAAAAACTCATCTAGCTGGGTGTAAGTGTTTTAAGAGTTTTTTCACTGACATAGTTCAGGCAATCCATGTGTCCTCCAAATGACATTAAACTAAAATTAATTCTGATAGCTTTATTTTAGGCCTCAATTTAATCCTGAAGTAGCTCTATTCTTGCTCCAGGAAATCAGCATATTCAGTTCTGGACCAGACCAAGTCTAAGACTATTTAAAACCATGACAGAGAAAACAGATTTCTGTTAATCTGGTTTAAAGGGTCATTTTAGTCTAGGACTAGGCTTAATCTCGGTCCAGGAGACCACCCTATAGTCTTTAAAGGGAACCTATTATGCCCTGTTTTAACAAAAGTCTCTGATGTCCCTAGAGTGTGTATGTGAAGTTTCAGCTCAAAATACCACACAAATAATGTTTTATAATTGTCACGATCGGTGGGTGAGGACAGGAGCGAGGACTCAAGTGCAGGGAAAATGGGTATTTATTTATAATAAAATAAAATGCAAAACAAACTACCCAGAGGGGAAAGACAATAACAAAACAAACAAACAAGCAAGCAAACTTGACTGGGCAGGCTGGCAGGGATCAGGGCTGGAACACACAACAGGACAAAGCAAGATACGACGACAAACTGGCACAAGACAGCAGACATAAGGAGAATATAAGCAGAAATAATTAACACAAACCGGTGAACATAATAAACTAATAATGGGTTAACAAGGAGTGTGGGGCTAGACAATAGACAGGAGAGCACATGACACAAGAAAACAACACAAGCCATGTGCTCACGTAAAACAGGACTAACACGCAGCCAACATGACAACACTAAAAGCATGTGGCGCATTTAAACATGCTAAACACAACACCAACAGAAGACTGAACGCAAGACATGAGTACACGATAAATGAAAACACTCACCGTGCACTCACACATGCAACGTGCAACCAACTAGACTGAGATGTATGGAATGAAACACGCTGGAGACAGAACGAGCATAAACACCAGGACAAGAGCACGCATCTTTAGCACGCCCAGACCTCGCACACCCGCATCAAGCAATACATACATAGAATGTCAATACATACACACACATATATAAAATACGCACGGTCCAAGTGCGGTCGAGACGGCGCTCATACAAATGACACAATGACAGAAAATGAGTGCTCGACCCGAGAAAACTCGAGCCGAGCACAACATACAAGACAAGACAGAACTAGTCTCTGGACTCTGCCACCAAAACAAGAATTAACAAGACTGGAGTGGCAGAATCCTGACAATAATTCTTAGAAACTTCCACTTTTAGGCTATGATCCCAATTGTGCAATTTGGGTGACTGTCACTTTAAATTCAAACGAGATTGTGCCTTTTTTTTTCAAAAGAGGGCGGGACTAAAATGCCTAAGTGTCAGTATAGTGGCAGATTCAAGAACAAGACTAATATTATATGCTAATGAGGGAGAGATTGTCATTAACGGGCAGGGCTTCCCCCTCTGATGACATGTACAAAGGGAGAATGTCAAAGTGTATCTGCAGACTGTTTTTATCAAGTGTGATTATAAAAAAAAATACAATTTATACATTTATTACCATTAGAAGCTGGTTATATTCACAGACTGTTGCCACATAACTGTGTTTAAATCCCTTATAAAGGTGATTTTTGCATAATAGGTCCCCTTTAATAAATCTGAAGCCATGTTGAAAAATATTATTTAACCATTGAGCCATTCATATTTTTTTCAGACAATGCAAAATGTAGTTTTACAATAATCACAATTATTATATTGTATTATTAATCTTTTCTTAAGGTGTTGGCTAAGCACAGAAAATAACTTCATCTGGAGTTTCATAGGCCCAGCCATTCTGATCATTCTGGTGAGCATCTGATTATTGTCATTGTAACATTCAATAACAACACTGTAGATTGATTATGTATAACACACAAACACTCAGGGCTGATGTACTGCATCCCCAGCAGCAAATCTATTTACACTAATTCAACACTTATCATTAGCACCATGTCATTTTTAATGCAACAGACCAAACACATACACACACATATATAAAATATGCCTTGCGGTTTAATTAATTATATTAATGAAATACTGTACATTCTTGTTGAACAACAATTACAGCAAAAGCTATTCTCTCACAGGTTAATCTGCTGGCATTTGCTGTGATCATCTTTAAGGTTTATCGTCACACTGCAGTAAAGAAACCTGAAATCAGTCACTATGAAAATATCAGGTAAAGAATCATATTCATCATTTTCATATAATACCTCTCACATATCATACTCTCTAATGTACTGACTCTGTGTTCACTATGGATGGGCACAATAATACTGCAGTATTAATATATTGATACAAGCTACTTTGGTGTTGATACCCTTAAAAATTAGTTTATTACAGTATTATACAGTTGAAGTCAGATTTATTAGCCCCCCTGAATTATTAGCCCCCCTCAATATTTTTCCCTAATTTCTGTTTAACGGAAAGAATATTTTTTCAACACATTTCTAATTATAATAGTTTTAATAACAGATTTCTTTGATCTCTGCCATTCAATTCAATTCAATTCAAGTTTATTTATATAGCGCTTTTTACAATATAGATTGTGTCAAAGCAGCTTAACATGTTCTAGTAAAGTCCAGGTTTTAGAGTTTAGTTCAGTTCAGTGTGGCTTAAGTTTCACTGCTGAAAGTTCAAACACAGAAGAGCAAATCCACCGAAGCGCAGCTCCACAAGTCCTGATCCGAGC
This sequence comes from Danio choprae, assembly GCA_903798125.1. Lineage (NCBI taxonomy): Eukaryota > Metazoa > Chordata > Actinopteri > Cypriniformes > Danionidae > Danio > Danio choprae. The sequence continues at coordinate 688,174 of CAIGQW010022071.1, forward strand.
AGGCCAGTGGCAACAGTGGCGAATGAAAAAAACTTCACCAATTGACGAAGTGAAGAAAAAAAAAAACCTTGAGGGAATCCAGGCTATGTTAGGCACGGTCATTTTCTTCTGGCCAAACTTCCTATGTGGAGCTGCAGTCTAGGCGCCGGCTGGAGAAGCTGGACATCCATCGTGTAAGCTGCAGGTGAGGGTAGGGCACCAGCGGGAGGTTAGGCTGGCCCACAGGATCAAACGTAGACTCGTTCGTCACTGTAGCCTTCAGGAATCAGTCTCATGCACTCCATTACTCCATGGCCACCACGGTATCAGCTCGGGATACAGCCTGGTCCAGGGTACCTTCGGATAATCTCTTCACAGGTCTAGGATCGCATCGATGGCGCTGCAAATCTGTAGGGACCTCGGGATGAGTATACCCAGGTGGGATTTAGAAAATAAAGAAAATATTTAGCGTAGCTGCTGTTCATAGTGTATTTAAACCAGAAAGAAAAAGCATTGTTATAGATGAAAATAGCAGCTATATAACAAATATGTAAAGCATATGAGAGTTTCTAACACAATGGCTGGTGTATTAAGACAGTAGTACACTAATACACCATACCATTATGCGACGCATTGAGTGTATGCTTTACTAAAAAGATAAGTCTTTAATCTAGTTTTAAATTGAGAGAGTGTGTCTGAGCCTCGGACATTATCAGGAAGGCTATTCCAGAGTTTAGGAGCCATAAATGAGAAGGCTCGACCTCCTTTACTCGACTTTGCTATTCTGGGTACTACCAGAAGCCCTGCGTTTTGAGATCTTAAAGAGCGGGTTGGATTGTAACGAGACAGACGGTTAGTTAGATAAACAGGAGCTAGATTATTTAAAGCTTTATAGGTAAGAAGCAATATTTTGTAATCAATACGGAACTTAACAGGCAGCCAGTGTAAGGAGGATAAAATTGGGGTGATATGATCATATTTTCTAGACCTGGTAAGAACTCTGGCAGCTGCATTTTGTACTAGCTGAAGTTTATTAATAGAAGATGCTGGGCAACCAGCGATCTTTGCCATGATGACAGTACATATTTTACTAGATATTTTTTAAGATTCTAGTGTTCAGCTTAATGCGACATTTAAAGGTTTAACTAGCTTAATTAGGCATGTTAGGGTAATTAGGCAAGTCATTGTATAACGATGGTTTGTTCTGTAGACAGTTGAAAAATAATATTGGTTAAGGGGGCGAATAATATTGACCTTAAAATTGTTTTTAAAAAATTAAAAAACTGCTTTTATTCTAGCTGAAATAAAACAACTCAGACTTTCTCCAGAAGAAAAAAACATTATAGGACATACTTTGAAAAATGTCCTTGCTCTGTTAAACATCATTTGGGAAATATTTGAGAAAGAAAAAAAATTCATAAGAGGGCTAATAATTTAGACTTCAACTGTATATAATTATTTATATTATTCAATATAAGTTACAATATGACAATTATATTAACATAAACAATGTTTATGCATCACAGTCCTTTTCTTAGGCCAAATTTTTTTTCTGAACCTTACAAAACTGAAAAATAGTCACATCCTATTCACCGGAAATTTATCATTGGCTGAAAAATATTTGCTGTGCATATAGCCCATTGTGAAAATAACATCATATACCCATGTCAGAAATTATCATTATTGTATTGGTATAAGTATCAGTATTATTTTTTTTATGTATTGCTATTCTAACAAACTAAAGAGAAAAATAATTATAACCCATCCCTAGTATTCACATTATTTATATTGATTTATGCAACATAGGCTCATTCTAAAAAAACGTAGCCCTATACACATTTCTGGAGATCGCGAATTATGTAGCCAGAAGTACGTACGGCTGCATTTCATCTTTAAAACGAACGGGGCGGTATGATGCCGTTCCTTGTCGCCCTTACCAGCTGACCGCTTACTTCCATATGGACGGCTTTCTCGCTGTTACCAGTTTGTCCAGTTAGCTCGCCATGTACTTCGGCAGACTTGAGGCGCGGAGAGGAGTTGACCACAACGATGGGCTTCGAGTCCAGTGATAAACGGTTCCAGAAAGCAGGTAAGACAAAAACAAAAACAAAAAAATAAAATAAACAAGTAAAAAACAGGGTGAGAATGTGGTAAAATCTGAAAATTTGGTAAATATCAGGCGAGGGCTTTTCTTTTTCTGGATTGCTTTTTAAAACTATCAGTTGGGTTTAGGGAAGTGGGTGAGCGGGTCAATCAGTGCTTTTGAAAACACTATTGGTTGGGTTTAGGGAAGGATGAGGGTGGGTCAGTCAGTGTGTCATTCAGTCAGTCGACAGCTGCCTCTGGTGGATTTACGCTAGAACAGCAGGCAGGGAATGGCACTCACGAGAGAAATGTGAGGTCTAAAAAAGTGCACACAGCGGCCTCATGTGGATTCGCGAAAACAAAAGCTCCAAAACAAATAAAACTGACCTTCTGAGGCGTATTTGACACTCTCCAGAAATGCATATAGCGGTACGTTTTCAGAATGAGCCTGGGTTGGATTTATAATATGGTACTTAACTCTTAAGTAAAATGTTGCTTTCTTCTCGGGTCAAATACTATAAATAACCCATAAATATTACAAACAACTTTACATTATTTATTTTTTTAATTATACATTTTTATTATATAATTTTTTGGTATCACTTTATTTTGAGGGTCCCTTAGATTATAAGTAGACTATTAGGTTGGGGTTAGGGTTAGTGTAAGTTGACATGTACTTGCAAAGTATCTTATAGTCAGTTAAATGTCTGTTGAAGGAGCAGCATCAGCAGATATTAAGCAGACAGTCTACTAATACTCAAATGAGAAGTAATTGGCATGAAGTTTAGTCAACAAAATGTGCAATAGGGACCATTAAAATAAAGTGTTACCAATTATTTTATACATTTATTATTTATAATTTATTTTGTTCATTAAATAATTCTTCATCAGGTCTTGTGCAAGAGGAGCCATTGCTCTCCTGTTTGTTCTGGGAGTTACCTGGGCATTTGGTGTGATGTACATCTTATATGAGACCACCCTCACTGCGTATCTTTTCACATTCGCCAATGTGTTCCAAGGGATGTTCATTTTCATATTCCTATGCGTTCTATCCAGAAGGGTAAGGTTTCTATTCCTGTGCAATTGTACTTTTAATTTATTTCACATTCAGCATTACTGTTGCCATTTTGCACCTATCATTGCAACTGCTTTCATCTTTATCAGATCCAAGAGGAGTACTACAGATTATTCAAGAACATTCCATGTTGCTTTGAGTGTCTGCGATGAACAGATGAACTACAACACAATGCTTTCAAATCAAGGCGTTAAAAAGATGTATTTGGCATGAATGTTACAATATATTTATTTTTGAAAGAAATGTATAAAAAAACTAAACGTGATACTGCATGCTATGATCTAAAAGTTTCATTACCTGTTTAAAGAAATAACAGATTATTTTCTATCTGATTACTGATTGATTAAAATGGTTGTATATGTACTGTTTTGCATACTAATAAAATCATTGTCTACATTTGATGTGTTCATTTTGACGTGATAAAGTTAACAAAACCGAAACTATTTTCTTTAGTAATGTGTATATAGTCAAATTACTGTAATTGAGTTTTCTTGAGGAATTGTACTTTACTAAGTGGTTTAAACCGAGCTTTTAGAGCCGTACTTTTACTGCGCTATTTCTCTTTAACCTGCAGTTACTACTTTATACGTTAAATTTTTTTCTTGTCAACTTTGTTTGGCTAAGTCGAATAATCATTCCTGTGATTCCCATCCAAACAAAAATGTTCATAGAAAAATCACATCAGACAGACCAACCACAAGACACAGACCATTTATAAATGCAGCAAACATGTACAGTGTGTAAGCAATAAAAGTGTCCGAGAACAAGTGAAATCGTTACATGCAACAACCAGGAGACTGTCTAGAATGCCTACTGTGTGAAAATGGGACAGCGAAATGGTTAACATAAGCTAAATGCACTACAGAATGTTACGTTTTCAAACACATGTATACAAATTGTATGCATTCTATCAGTGCTGCACAAGCTTGGTTTGCGGCGCCACCTGCTGAACACTTACACTGTAAGTCAGGGTTCAAAGTGCATAACCTAAGTGTTTAGCTCTTAGGTTACACAGATTTCAACTTGCGTTCTGTCGGCTTATTATAGGTACATACATTACTGTAATATGTTCTCACAGCAAATTAATCTGGCTCTGGTACAAACCACTTCTGGCTCCCTGAGCAAAAAGTCAAGGATCAAGATCCCAAGTAATGCTGACTTCAATTGAAACATGTTGAAATGTCCTGTGAAATAAATATAGATGAGTATTGTTAGTTTTAAAGATATCTATAAGCTAGTGTGCTCAAAAACAGTGACAAAACTTGCATGTAGAACATATAAAACTAATATAAACATCCAAAGCTTGCAGTTTGTCATGGATCAACGACTTCTTTCACATCACCTCATACTTCAGTGTCTCGTCAAATCTTGACCAATCAAGTGTTCTCTAGTATCTGACATGTCCCACCCCCTTTAAGATGCTTCTCATTTGCTTTTCATTTCATTTGATGCACTTGAGCTCAACCACTCTCACTGGCAGAGCTGTGATATAACAAAACGCCATTGGTTGCTTTGTAAAAAAGGGGAGGAGCTACACTATGTCTCACCCTCTCCATGTTTCAGTTGAGATTACGTCAACCATTGAATAAAATTAAACATTTCAAAGCACTTCATGGGACTATTAATAACGTCTGAACCTCTGTTAATTCATTAGATATTATGTAGACATTCAAACATGTTAGTAACAAGTGAATCTGCCAATGCTGTTTGAGGATTTATAAGATCTTGAGAGATATAATCAATTTTATTTCAACTGATTTCATCATATCAATCAAATAATTGTTTTAAAAAATGTTTTTACATTTATTATAACTTTATTTTTATGTCGTTGTCCATATTTGACCCAACATTGGGTTATGACAACCCAGCATTTTGTCTTTTATTTATATTTGAATAAAAAATTAAATCAATTGTTCTTGATAGTTTAATCCTGCTATTTGTTTACCAGGTCACATGCACTCCTGTGAGGTTGCGATGACATTGTCTGTGATCACATTGACCTGTCTCACACCTTTGTCCCCTAGTTTTATTTACTCAAACTGTTCATACGACACAACCCGTGTGCTTCATTCTCCTAGCATTTCAGAATAATTGTCCTTTAGTTAATATTCTCCTGTATGCTCTGCTAATGTGATGAAGAATGTCTTCCATTGTATATTTCGATATCGTCATCACCAAAAAAACAAATGTGTTGTCTATATTATGCTGCAGCTAACTATGGACACTAAACAAAGAATGCAAAACAAATATGGTGCCACAGGGTCACTTTACCTCATTAACTGCCTCAGATAAGGGAGTAGGCGGGAAATTCTCTTTCCAGTTATAAAATATCATGTCCAAGTTGTTGATACCACCTCTGGACCTCACCATGTGGCGGCTGTGTCTCTGTCTCCTGGTAGCCCTGGCTGGTAAGTACTGAATTCAGTTCAGTGCTGGGTGTAATTAGTTACAAAGTAACTAGTTACTGTAATTAAATGACTTTTTCACTGAAAAAGTTAAATAAGTGATTACTTTTCATTTTTAGGTCATTTAATTACAGGTAGTTATAATGTACTTGCTGTAAATACTGTTCATAAATATAATAGTTCTATATAAATCAATTTAGAGAATCAAAGTGATGTAGATTTTGCAGAACAATTATATTTTTTTAATTAAAGAACATTTAGACATCAAGACAAATTGTATATGCTTAAGAAAAAAATCTAATGAGAATTTATTTCATGACAATATAAGGTATACATTCAGCAATGGAGAGCAATTGTAATATATTTGTAATATTATTCATTCATTCATTCATTTTTTTTTCGGCTTAGTTCCTTTATTAATCTGGGGTCGCCACAGCGGAATGAACCGCCAACTTATCCAGCATATGTTTTACGCAGCGGATGCCCTTCCAGCTGCAACCCATCACTGGGAAACATCCATACACACTCATTCACACACATACACTACGGACAATTTAGCTTTCCCAATTCACCTATACTGCATGTCTTTGGAATTTTGGGGGAAACCGGAGCACCCGGAGGAAACCCACGCAAACATGGGGAGAACATGCAAACTCCACACAGAAATGCTAACTGACCCAGCCGGGGCTCGAACCAGCGACCTTCTTGCTGTGAGGCGATTGTGCTACCCACTGCGCCACTGTGCTGCCCTATTTGTAATATTATATATTTGTCATTGTAATAATTATTTATATATTGTTATTCATATACGTATGCAGCATATTCACTCAATTTTTCAATTAAAGACGGTTTTATTTGTCCAAAAACAGCACATGCTTAGGAAACAATGAAATGTAAATTTGTCAATTTATGATATGTATTAAATATGGTGTCCTTACTTTGAAACATTTTGTGTTTTGAAACATATATTGTATATATTTTAAGTGTTTTTCTAACTATAATGTCCTGTTTGATTCAAATTGAAAGAATTTTTAGTCAAAATTTCATAGTCAGACATTAATTTCTATTGTCTATGCAATGTGATATATGTGGATTTCTATTATTTAGTGAAGTAATTTAATTACTTATTGAGTAAGTAAGTTACTTTTCAGACAAAATAATTAGAAAAGTAATTTAAATACAATTGTAAAGATGTAATTCGTAATCAATTACTTTTTTGAGGTAACTTACCCAACAGGTTTAATGTAGATTCGCATGTTTTAGAATGTGGTCATCATAAATTCTGGCTGAATATTATTCAGTAACAAATAATCTTCCCATTTGCTGGTTTACATGAAATAACAATAGTAATGTTTTGTTTTTTTCTCCCATTAGCCAGCGAGATGGCGAATTATGGTATGTAAATGCAATATATATCACTCATAGGCCTACTTATTACTTAATCATATTCTAAGATTTACTTTATTTATTTTATTATTGTATTTGATGCCTGTATGTGAATAAACATGACTAATATTCATATATTTTATAACACTGGTTGAAAATGTCATTTAAATTATCGAATTTCTGAATGGCCAACCTTTTAGAGCCTTTTCTGAACTCGAAAAAAACATACGAGTATAAATATGAGGGATTGGTACAAGTGGGACGAGAACTGCCACACCTGGTTGAGTCAGCGCTGAAACTGAGGTGCACTTTTAAAATCATTGGAGAATCACCACAAACCTTTGTCCTTCAGGTACCAACAATGTTACTCCATTTCTATTCTCTTTTAAAAACGTTCAGTTTATTCTGAAACACGAAATATTATGTATTTACTTATAAGATATTAAGAATAATGTGTATAAACATAGTATAATTTATTTGACTTTATTTTTCTTTGAAGGTCTCAAATGTAGACTTTGAAGATTTTAATGGCGTACCTGGTAAAAGTGTCTTCAGCCCTTCCAAAAACATCACTAAGCGTCTGTCAGCTGAGTTCAGCCAGCCAATCATTTTTGAATTCTCCAAAGGACAAATTACTGACATTCGCACAGCACCTGGGGTCTCAAACACAGTTGTGAACATTGTGAGGGGGATCCTTGGATTTCTACAAGTTACGATTAAAACCACACAAAGTTTTTACGAACTAGTTGAGGTACAAAATCTCAACACAGGCTCATTGGAAATGTGTGTCCAGGGCTACGTTTTTGTGAAACTGAGAAAACATGCTTCAGCATACATTTGCCTGTAGTTTGTAGGTAAAACAAATGCTATGGGTCAGTGTGATGACAAATTGTGTTCCTTTCCACATTGAGTTCAAAAAATTTTGAGTATCGACAATCAAAGGATTATCTTTGCACGGTTCTTTGCATGGCACTGAATGACATATGATTTGTAATCAAATGTGTTTGCCTCACCTGCTTTTCTCTATATGGATGAATTTTTTGATGTGGTGAGTTAGCGCGGTAGCTCATCTTGTACACTGGGACAAGTTGTACTTGGGACGCAGAGCATGCAGGTTTGAATCAAATGAAGGAAGGTAAAAGTGATGTAAAATTGTGGTAAAACTGCACAGCCATGATGTGATTTTATCTTCAGGTTTGCTTTTGAAAACACTATAAATTGGGTTTAGGGAAGAGTTTAGTTCAGTCGATCTGAAGGTGATTTCTTTCCATTTGAAAACACTATTGTTTGGGTTTAAGGGTTTAGGTAAATTGGTTGCAAGTTGAAATACACTCACCGGACAGTTTATAAGGTACACCTGTCCAACTGCTCATTAATGCAAATTTGTAATCAGCCAATCGCATTGCAGCAACTCAATGCATTTAGACATGTAGACATGGTCAAGACGATCTGCATACACATGATTACAGAGAATGGTCTGAAAAAGAGAAAATAACCAGTGAGCAGCAGTTCTGTGGGCGCAAATGTCTTGTTGATGCCAGAGGTCAGAGGAAAATGGCCAGACTGGTTCGAGCTGATAGAAAGGCAACAGTAACTTAAATAACCCCTGTTACAACTGAGGTATGCAGAAGAGCATCTCTGAATGCACAATACGTCGAACCTTGAGGCGGATGGGTTACAGCAGCAGAAGACCACACCGGTGCCACTCCTGTCAGCTAAGAACAGGAAACTGAGACTACAATTCACACAGGCTCACCAAAATTGGACAATAGAAGATTGGAAAAAAGTTGGCTGGTCTGATGAGTCTCAATTTCTGCTGTGACATTTGGATGGTAGGGTCAGAATTTGGCGTCAACACCATGAAAGCATGGATCCATCCTGCCTTGTATCAACGGTTCAGGCTGGTGGTGGTGTAATGGTGTTGGGGGTATATTTCCTTGGCACCCATTAGTACCAATTGAGCATCGTGTCAATGCCACAGCCTACCTGAGTATTGTTGCTGACCATGTCCACCTCTTTATGACCACAGTGTACACATCTTCTGATGGCTACTTCCAGCAGAATAACGCGCCATGTCTAACAGCGCGAATCATCTCAGACTGGTTTCTTGAACATGACAACGAGTTCACTGTACTCAAATGGGCTCCACAGTCTCACCAGACTCAATCCAATAGAGCACCTTTGGGATGTGGTGGAATGGGAGATTCGCATCATTGATGTGCAGCCGACAAATCTGCAGCAACTGCGTGAGGCTATCATGTCAATATGGACCAGAAGGCAAAAGTGGGTCCAACCCGGTACTAGTAAGGTGTACCTAATAAAGTGTCCGGTGAGTGTAACCATGATATATGGCTTGATATTCGGCTTCTCACGGACACATATGAGATGGATGTTTAAATGACACATATCAGAAAACGTAGCCCAGTATTATAAATTTGCAAACAATGTAGACAGTGGCCTCTAGTGGAATTGTCATCGCAAGCTGCAAGGAAATGTCACACGAGCAATGATTTTCACATTTTGCAAAAAATGTAGCACTGGGCACCTCTCTTCTTGTAGTACAAACTAAAAAAAAATTGTTCTATGGAGCAGAAAAATAATGTCAGAATGTGATTTTTGTTTGTCCTTAGTTGGGAATTCATGGTTTGTGTCAGAGCAGTTACACTGTTGACGAAGACTCTAACGCTAAAGAGTTGATAGTAACACGAACTGTTGATATCACCAACTGTCAACAGCCAGCAGCTTTGTACAGAGGTATGGCTCTCGCACCTGAAGACAAACTTAGCAAAGAGGTGTGTGTTTCATTCAACTTCATTTACACACTGAATCATAAAACTGTGCAAGTTTAAAATTGAACTGATCTGAATGCTGTTTAAAATTACAGAGAGGCGAAAGCGTTGTTTCCATAGTGAAACACACCTACACAGTGAAGTCCACAGCAGACGGTGGTCAGATTACTAAAGCATTTGCTCAGGAGCGCCAATATTTCTCTCCGTTTAATGTAAAGGGAGGAAACTTCCGAATGTTGGCATTGTAAGTACTTTAAACTGTTATCAGCTAACAAGTGGTTGCACTCCTTATTCATGAATCATAATGTGTTCCTTTTACCAGGCGGGACATTGAACTTCTCAAAGTTTCAGACACAACTGACAAAGTAGTGACTGGACAGGTGCAGAGCAGAGGCAACCTGATGTATAAGACAAATAAGGACCTCAAACCAATACCTGTTGTGATGCTTAACCTAAATGACCCAGTGCCAAAGGCAAACTTCAAAGATCATACAGATAAACATTTAAGCATATACGGACGTGTGAATTAACTCATTAATAGTTTTTATCATACTTTACTCCAACAGATTTTAGATTTAATCAAGCGCCTCTCACTGGCTAATATCTATCATATGGACAATGCAAGCAGCACAGAAATTCTGGATCTAATTCAGTTTATGCGTGTGGCAACGCTTGATAATCTAGAGCATCTATGGAAGCAGGTCTTAGGAAATGATGAGCACAGGTATGTTCACCCTTGTCTAAATACTATACAATCTTATATACAAGAAGATCCATTTCCCCTTTTGACTTTTTTGATCAGGAGGTGGTTCCTGGACTTGGTTGTGGAAGTAACAGATGAAAGAATTCTCAAATTCCTTGAGGCCAGATACAAAGCAAGAGACATTACAGCAAATGAGGCAGGACAAGCACTGGTAGTGGCATTTAACCACTTGTCTGCTGAACCTGTGTCTGTGGCATTAGCCCAGGTGAGACGGTGACCTAGTTAAATGCATGTTAGAGTCCTTTTTTATCTGCCTTATGATACCCTTTTCTATTTTCCAGGAGTTCCTGACCATTCCTTTCAGTAAATCCAATCCTCTCCTGTGGAACATTGTAGTTTTGGCATATGGATCTCTTGTACACAGATACTGTGTGTATACTGACCCCTGCCCTGTCACTGTGGTACAGGTATCTGGGATGTCCTACACCTCTATGTTGATTGATTCATACAACTATCGTAGTTATAATTTGCTAGTTTTATGTCAAACCTAGTTCTCTGATATTTACAGTACGTTTCCCTGCCCTTTTTACATGCTATTGTTTAGCCATTGCTGAATATGGCTGCAAGTGGCCTAAGTAAAAACTCTGAGCATGAAATGGTCCTTGCGCTGAAGTCCTTGGGAAATGCAGCTCATCCTTCGAGCATCAAGACTCTCCTCAAGTTCCTTCCAGGCTACTCAAATGGAGCTGAAAAACTTCCAACCAGAGTGCAGGGAGCTGCAGTACAGGCCTTTAGACTGCTTGCAAGCAGAGTCCCCCACAGTGTAAGTACTGCATTATATAATGAATTCACTCTTCTTAGAACAGCTTAGTCAGCAACTATCAGTCTGCAACTACCTGGTTGCCCACTGAAACTAAGCAGCATTAAGCCTGGTCAGTATCTGGATCAGTCTTCTTGATAAAAGTAGGTTGTGGTCTGTGTTGATCCAATTGCCACAAATAGTGATGGGGACACTATATTATTTAAGAAGCACTTTATTGTGAATGAGATGTTAGATTGAATTCCCAGGATGTCCTTCAAAATGAGTAGGTGCCTTAAGAGCCTTAAGAGACATGGGGCTCAATTTTAACGATCTAAGCACATAGTCTAAAGCCCAAAAAACAGGTGCACACAAGGACATGTCTGAATCCACTTTTGCTATTTTAATAATGATAAAAACAGTTGTTGTGCCTGTGGCATAGTCTAACAGGGTTGTCCTTATTCTCTTAATAAGTGATGGAAGTGTTTTGGGTGTAAAGTGAATTAAACCAATTAGAGTCACCTTTTAAGACTGAGTTGGTTGTGTCATGTCGCATTCACTATTTACATGGCAGATGATTTTATTCAGAAACAATGGTAGTTTTGGATGCATTCCCTCAAGGCATCGATTCCATGTTTTATTATGTAATTTAATTTGTTAACCGCAAATATTTGTTTCAAAACAATTTCTAAATTCAGCTCTAATTCAATTTCCAGCAAACAAATGAATGTACAAAAGCCATAAAGTGTGGTCAGACAACTGAGTTACCACCATGCCTAGTATCCTACTTCCTATTTATATGACCTATATATGCATACGTCTCTAAAACTTTGAAAAAACTCTAAAACTAGGATTGACAAATCTAAACTAAAAATTATAAATCCAAATATAAATATGCATAAAACTAATGATATTAATCTTAATGATAACAACAATAAACAAATGTAAATTGTTATTAATAAACTGGGTACAACAGAGCCGGATTCCACCAAAACCTTCTGAGGTGAAAAAGGCATGGGAT
>CAIGQW010022071.1:700815-717241 GCA_903798125.1 Danio choprae
GCCCTGTAGCTTAATTTCTGAGAGTGTAATCAGGTATGTTTAATGTGATAAAATTGCCTTTCACATTTGGAACAATTCCAATTGTTAGTATTTTAAGGATCAAAAAGCTACTTTTCCACTAGCAAAGACCTCTTTCTTCAGATGCTGACCATAACTCTATATCTACTCTAACTCTATATCTATCTTGTATATTTGCAGGTACAGGATATTGTCTTGAACCTCTTTGTACAGAAGGCTTTACCAGCTGAAATCCGCATACTGGCCTGCATGGTTCTTCTAGAGACCAAGCCGTCCACAGCTCTGATCTCAGTAGTAAGTGAAGCCCTTTTAGAGGAGGCTGATCTGCAGGTTGCCAGTTTCTCCTACTCTCTGCTCAAAGGCTTTGCCAAGTCCCGTACCCCTGATAATCAACATCTGTAAGCATGGTGCACAGTACAACGTGTTCTCCTTCTCCCTGTATATGAATTGCCCTCATTTCTCTTTCCTTCTCCTAAAAAGATCTATTGCCTGTAATATTGCCATGAAGATTCTAACCCGCAAACTTGGCCACTTGAGTTACCGCTACAGCAAGAACTTGCACTTTGACTGGTTCCATGGTGGGTTCATGTTAAAAAGACAATGCTAGCATGGACGATTTATCAGAACATGGAGATTTCATTGATCTTTATTACATACACCATCTCTTTAACTGCTAGCTATGTTATAAAGCCTTTTAGTGGTGCTGGGAAGGGTCTGATGTTCTTTCTGATCTCCTCAGACGACTTTTTATTCGGGACATCTGCTGATGTTTATATGCTGCAAAATGAAAGTCCCATCCCCACAAAACTTATGCTAAAAGGAAAAATTCATTTCATTGGGAGAATACTGCAATTTCTTGAGGTAATCAAATCAAAGTAGCATTTATTGTCATTTTATGTATATCTTATTTTTTTAAATGTCATCATTTATATTGCCAGCTTGGTGTCCGTGCAGATGGACTTAAAGATCTGTTTGCAGGAAAAATCCCACAACTCACTAAAGATTTAGGGATCAGCGATTTGGCTGCTCTATTGAAAATTGTGAGCATCTCAGTTTCAGATTTTATATATGGTTTTGTCAATCATTATATTAATTTCTGACCTATGCCAATCATTTAAAGCTCTCTAACTGGCAGAGCCTACCAAAAAACAAACCTCTTTTGACGGCATATGCACGAGTTTTTGGACAGGAAGCCTTTTTAATGGATGTAAGCAGAGACTCAGTTCAAAGCATCTTAAAGGTATTCCATTGTCTGTTTATTTTAACAAGATAAAATATATATTGGATTGATTTTTTTTGTTGTTGTTGTTTTTGTAGATGAAATTAAACAGTTTGCATTGTTTTCTGCTGTTTAGTCACTCAGTCCTTCTGCTGGGAAGGAGAGTAAAGTTTGGGAAAAGATTCAAGACATTCAGAAAGGGACCTCATGGCACTGGACTAAGCCACATCTTGTGTATGAGGCTCGGTTCATACAGCCAACGTGTCTGGGTCTCCCAGTTGAAATCAGCAAATATTTTTCCATACTAAATGCTGTTACAATTAAAGGTGATACGTTTTCTTCTACAATTTATATCCTTAGAGTTTGGTTAATATTATAAAAGATGAATATAAAAATGATCATACATTCTATGTCTACAGCAAAAGCTGAAATGAATCCTCCTCCAAAGGAACATCTGGGTGAACTGCTAAGCTCAGACATTTCCATGCAGACAGATGGCTTTATCGGGTAATAAAACAATGCTATCAGCTATGATTTATTAACAGTGCACTCAGTAGCTGTTTTGTCACCCCCTTCACTCAAAAGAAAGGAAAATTGAAATTATTTGTATGGCTTCCCTATATTATAGACTCTTTCAGCCTCTTTGAGTAATATCCTGTTCTTTCTTTGTGTATTGGGAAATTGAATCAGGACAGAGACTGTTTAATTGTTTCATGGTTTCTCTGCTGAAAGTTTATTTTTATCCTGTTTACAGTGTGACAAAGGATCATTATCTCTTCCACGGAATCAACACTGATCTGTTTCAGTGTGGAACTGAGCTGAAAAGTAAGGTTGCAATGGGCCTGCCATGGGCATTTGACCTGAAAATAAATCCGAAAGAGCAAAAGTATGAAATGAACCTGACTCCTAGCAAATCGGTCACTGAATTATTTTCAGTCAGGTATGTTTCCTATTAAATAATAATTTCTATTCTATGAATTCTACTGCACCCATTCAGCAAAATAGCAGAATAAAATGTTAGTAAAAGTGTGAAGTGTGAAAAAAAGCTTGATACATCATTAAGCAGTTCAATGTTGATTGAGTTTAGTTTATATGTCCATGTTGAAGGATGTGATTCAAATGTAAGGCAGCATTTTCATTGTGATATGCAACAAAACGCAACCAAAATTCCTGATGATTTTTCACTCTTCATCAAACAGTTCTAACGTGTACGCTGTTTCGAGAAACATTGAAGACCCAACCTCATCTAAAATAACACCCATGATGCCTGAGACAGGGGACTCCTGGCAGGGTGTGCCACTGAGAATGTTACCCCCTTTAAGGGATGAACAGGTAAAGTCCTCAAAACACTTAAAAAAAAAATGGTTATGTTTGGCATGTCCTGCATACTAAACAGATTTGTTTTCTGTGGCAGACAGAAAAATCTGGCATGAAATTTAGGCAATGCGCTGAAGCCAAAATTTATGGAAGCGCAGTCTGCATTGAGGCAGAAGCCAAACGTGCACACTATCTTCACGAATATCCTCTGTATTACTTACTGGGTGATACTCGCTTTTCATATAATTTCGAACCAGGTACCAGAAACTTTAATTCATTATTGACATGATCCAAAACATGAGACTTAAGGATTTCTGACAGAAATGTGTTGCTTTGTCCAAAGCAAAGGATGCAAAACCCATCGAAAAAATTCAGATCCAGGTCTCTGCTAGCAGACAACATCCTTCAGTAATGAGTGGAATGGTGAATCTCAACCGTAGAGTATTCAAGGTATAACGACTCAGTCATAACTCTTTTGTCAGTTGAAGTGGCTCATTCTCTGTGGTGAACTTGGAATTAATATGAAGACATTTTGTAATACATGCTCCCACATTGTGTAGGAGACAAGAGATGAGATCACCTCCTGTGAGGAACACAAAATATCCAGTTCACTCCCAGTAACTCAGGTGACACTCGAATTTTAAAACTAAGTATATTTTTTATTATTATTTAAAGCATAAACTTTTCAATCTCTCTGTGATGTAGGATCTAGATGTCACTCCAGACCCGGTAGTCACAGTAAAAGTACTCAGTTTAAGTCCACAAGCAAAACCGCTTGGCTATGAGGGCGTAGCCTTTTATCTGCCAACTGCCCAAAAAGATGACATCGAAATGATAGTCTCTGAAGTTGGTGAAGAAGCAAACTGGAAAATGTGTGCCAATGCAAATTTTGATAAGAGTCATTCATCAGCAAAGGTAAATGTTTTCTTAGTCTTCCAAATTTCCATATTGCCTCATTGATTTTTGTTTTATTAGTCTCTACATATTAAACTGTGGCGTGAGTTGTACCCCTGGGGCACAAGAGCATCCCAAACTTGCCCATTGACTTACAATAGTGAAGAAACTCATAGACTTCCTTTTATAAAGTTCCCAAATTGATATCTTTTTGCTGCACTGTCAAAGAGACATTGGGGTTAATTTATATCATCCATATTGGCAAGAAGGTTTGATGTATCATCACTCTAATCTGTCAATCGAATCTATAGCAACAAAACAAACTAACTTAGCAACCATTTAACAACAGCGATATCTCAGCATCAGAACATTGTAGGGACCTGTGAATTGGCTCATTTGACTCATGCCATTCCTGTATGCTACACATGCTATGATTGATTATCTACATGCTAATAATGATTAGCTAAGTGTTATAACACGATATAAATTCTAAGTATTAAGATTTGTTCAAACACATAAATGAGGCCTAACCACCTAGCAACCACGGAGAAGACCTAGCAACCACCTAGCAATCACTTAGCAACACCTTAGCAATTGCCTAGCAACCACTCAGAACACCGTTGGCTTTCTCAAGTCAACATCAAAGTTCATTAATGAACTTTAGCTTCTAGTTGATTTTTGTCTTTTTAGGCTCATCTCAGATGGGGTGCAGAGTGTCAAACATTTGATGTTTCTATGAGAGTGTCTGCAGCGTGCCATCCAGAGTCCAAACCATCTATAAGCACAAAGATTAACTGGGGGACTCTGCCCTCGGTATTCACAACAGTTGGTCAAATGTAAATTCATTATCTTTTAGAATTTTTTAAAATATCAAAATACAGCTAAGAATATTATTTATTATATTGACTTTCTACTGAATAATTTTTCCTCAGAATTCAAGAGTATGTGCCTGGCATGTCTTACATTATGGGTTTCTACCAGAAACATGAGGAAAACCCAGAACGGCAGGCAGCTGTTACTGTTGTAGCATCCTCACCAGAGACCTTTGACCTGAAAGTGAAAATTCCAGAGGTTGTTGTCAAATTATCACGTGCTGTTATTTATTTTTTATTTATTGTCTAAAAGGAAAACTCTTCTTTTGATTTTTAGAAAAATTGGCTCATTTTACAACTCTTCTAGAGTTAAACAGTTGAGTTTTACCATTTTTGAAACCATTCAGCCGATCTCCAGGTCTGACGGGAGCATGTTTAACTTAGTTTAGCATAAATTATTGAATTGGATTAGACCATTAGCACCTCACACTAATAATCAAAACAGTGTTTTGATAATTTTCTTATTTAAACCTTGACCTTTAAGCATTTAGTATTTGTACTAAGACAGAAACCCAACTAGGTACCAGAATACCTGTCAACATTTGTCAAAGTTACGAATTTCAATATTTCGAATTTCATAAAGACTGGGGTTGGGAACCAGGGGTGGGGGGCTGGGAGCAGTAGAGGTGTTAATAACTGTACCTTGGACTGGTTTTCTGGCAGTGGCGGCGATCGGATACTATACCAAAGTTGACGACCGGGTGAGGGTTTTGGAGACTGTACCAAAAAGGTGAGGACTGGAGGGGGGTTCAATTACGGGAGTTTTCCAGAAGAAATAACAAAACGGGAGGGTGGCAGGAGATGGGTGTGAAATACGGGAGACTAGCAGGAAAAACCGGAGTGTTAGCAGGTATAGGTATGGCATCAAAGTTCCTTGATCATTACATTGGAAGGAGAGTAGTTTCTAGCCATATTAATCTAGAAAATACCAATTTTCATAATCTGTCAGTCTTAGTACATGACATGACTACAGAAGGGTAAAGCTTTAAATAGTAAAATTATCAAGCTGGTTCAGTGATTTATGCTAAGCTTAGCTAAAAGTGTTCTTACCAGATCCAGAGATTGGCTGAATTAATTTTAAAAATGGTCAATCTTTTAATAAGTTCCTGAATATGTTGGCTGAAACAATAACATTACTTTATATGTCCTTTCTAGCGAACTATCTACAAAAAGAAAATTCCTTCACCAATTGAACTTGTGGGGATCGAAGCTGCAAATCTCACCATGTCAACTTAACAGGTTAATTTAGGATCTATGGGTTACAAAGCTGGATGTTCTTGTGTTTCTGCATAAATTCAACATGTTACTCTTTGTCCCTTAACAGGATAATGTCGTAGAGCATTTCTGGAGGACTAAATCGACAAAGTGAAATAAATGCATCATCAAATGTTGTGAATTGTTTGTACATTTCAGACATTTGATTAATTACTCATTTGGATATTAAATATGTGCTAAAAAGCAACAGATGTTAAGTATGCCAACAAATAAAGCATGCATGAAGAGCTTATCTGTGATATAAATTTATCTTGTGATAGGTCATCATATTCAAGCCTAGATAGATTTGCCTCAACAACATTAATCTTTATGTTCAGAATGTTAATGGGATGGCATAGACTGGCAACACCTGATGAACAAATTCTGAGTGTACAGCCCAGTACAGAATGTATAGCTTTATGGGCTGCTTCCAGGCACACCAATTGGAAAACAATTATCTGGTTTTGTGGAATGTGGCTTTGAGAGCCCTTGAGAGTTCTTCCAAGCTCTTTAATTGTATAGACCACTATAATCTATAGTACAGAACATGTTTTGAATGTCTGATAGTAGGACTGTTATTCGGCAACATTGGTGACAAATATGTTTGTTGTCAAGTATTCATTTGATCTCATGTGGTCTTCAACAGTATTAAACTGAACTGAATTAAACTGAAGTTCAACAGTGACATTTGTATCAAACTGAACTGAATCAGTTGTAATATAACTGGTGTTTTTAAACTAATTTCGGTAGAAATACATTAAGATAATTAACAGGCAACCCAGGTTCATAATGGATATGTACCCAGATCTACATTTCTGGGGACAGCTAAATACGTAACTGGAGGTACGTCTGTTTGCAGTTTTTGCTTTTGCAAATCTACCAGTGGCTGCTGTGTATGCTTTTTGATGAACTCAAATTTCTTTCGCACATACTCTTCTTGCATAAATCCACAAGAGGGTGCAATGTACACTTCAGCTGACCAGGCCAGCTTGATGTTGACTGACTGACTGACCGACTCACCCCCGTCCCTAAACCCAACCGATAGTGTTTTCAAAAGCAATCTAGAAAAAGAAAAGCAGTCCACGTAATTTTCACCACGTTTTCAGCCTGTTGCTTTTGTTTTACCTGGTTTGTGGAACCGCATCCCAAGTCCATTGGCGTACACGGCAACCTACTGGGCAACCTGGTAACACCGGAAAAGCCGTCCATATGGAGGTAAGCAGTCAGCTGGTAGAACATCCTACTTTCTTCATAGCTCGATCCAACATCCCTCCACCACCCCAACTCTGCACCTTTTAACAGACCACTTCCCTCATCCGGGGGGTGGGGGGGAGCATTCTGAGAGTGAGTTCGACAATGAGCTCGGGCCCCCTTTTCTTGATAATAGAGCGGATCGAGCTCACAAGTCTTTTCAAGCTCAGAACTCTCTACCCAGACAGCAAGCTAAATCCACTTAATTATATTATATTATACTATATTATCTGTGGGTGCGAACTTGTGAACTTCAACTAAAACTAGTGCCAGCATGCTACTACTACTTTCCTGCCAGCCTGCTATTTTATTATCTTAACTTCATTATTCATGTTAAGCTGCTTTGACACAATCTACATTGTAAAAAAGTGCTATAGAAATACAGATGGCTTGATTCCAGCTTCACGCCATTTATGAAGTCAGGATGATGCAAGTTATTATTTTACATTGACTTTAATGCCTAATCTAAGCAGGCTTCATCCAAGGAACCGAAGCAGGGCAAAAATCCATATCCTCATTATTCCAGCCAAATCAATCCACCACTTCCCATGATAAACAGACCCATCATCGCCCATTCCATATGACATCTACACCAACTACCTGCTACCCATAAGCAGGGATGAGAACAGGACTCCCCTCCTGTTTATAATCAGTTAGCTTTGTTCTACATAGTTGTACATTATACTCATTGATTTATTGATAATTACTAATAGGTTTGCAATGCTTAAATATTTGTTCATTTCAGTTATGCCAAGTTATAAGTTATCATTTTGTTGTTCATTTATAGAACTTTTTTCTTCATCTCTGCATGAAGGGATCCGGTAGGATGCTTCTTGTAGGATGCTTTGAATTTCCTTTTAGAATTGTCATCAGCTAGAACAGCATTTCTTAACTGGTGGGTCGTGATCCAAAAATTGTTGCAATACTGTTTTAAAAAGATTATGGAGTGTTTTTTTATGATGCACAACTTTGATTTAGAAATGCATGTGTTAAAGCTGTTGACATTTCATTCAGGTGAGGCCCAAGTGCGTGAGAAAAAGGTTCTCCTAAGTCAATGTCTGCCATTAGATGTTGAAATACATTGTTATTATTCCAAAGTTATTTTTCTTGGTACAAAATAAAATGTCTCTTGCCTAAGGAAAAAGTAACTTTCCAAACCTGTCAGCAGTTAAACTGTGCTCACAGCATGCTCTTCAAATGCACACACACACACACACACACACACACACACACACACACAAAAACAAGGAATAAGACCCACTGTGGCTTCTCCCACTGCAATAGTTTCCATTTTCTTTTAGAAATCTGGCATCAGTTTTTCAGGAAGTTTTTCACTTTGACTTTTTGGATAGAAAAGTAGCTACTGGTTTAAGGTGAGGTTTGGAGACTAAGTGGTAATTGTAAACCAACACACGTCTCTTCCTTTCCCATAATCTTTGTAGCAACATATACAGTATACAGCATATACTTTTCTTCAAACACCTTTCATCTGTCAAGCTGATAATCAGTCCTTTTGAAAACACTATAGGTTGGGTTTAGGGAAGGAGGAGGGTTGATCAGTCAGTCAGACAATCATTCAGTCAGTCGACAGTCAGTCAACAGCGGCCTCTGGTGGATTTATGGGAGAAAAGCAGGCACAAATGGCACTCACAAAAAAATGTATAAACAGCAGCCTCTGGTGGATTTGCGAAAACAAAAACTGCAAAGAAAAACGTAGCTCCTGGGATGTATTTGGCACTCTCAAGAAATGTATATAGCCATACATTTTCAGAATGAGCCTGGGTTGGATAAACCTTTTTAAACTGAAATTTCGCAAATTCCAAAATAAGAAACAAATTACTCGTTGAATGTATTTAATATCCAAAGGATGTGAGTTGAATGGACATCACTAGACTACTGCAAACACTTCCTATGTTACAGCACAATGGCCACTTCCTGTCTCAGCACCACAAACACTTTAGATACACTGCAGACAGAGTATGTGAAACAGGCATACTAGAAATCTACATACATGTGAGGTTTTAATCAAAGCTGCATCAAGATATTCCATGACCAGATTTTCCCAACACGAATCTCAAATCTGACCCTTTTTTTCTCACAGAGCAGCTTCTCTTTGCTCATATGAGATCAATAGCCAGCTCTGTCCCACTTTATAATAGGTGGCTTTAATTACTACTTGCATCAAAAAATACAATGTACTTACTGTGTTCTTAATGTATTGCAGAACATTTCTGGTGCTTTTGAGGTGGGATACGGGTAGGGTTAAGGACATGTTTGGTGTTGTGAATAGGTCTAAGGGTGGGTAAGGTGTAAGGGATGGTCAACAGTGTAATTACAAATGTAATTACAAAAATTATTTACAGATGTATTTACATGCAGATTTTTAATCAGTCATAGATAGAATGTTAATGCAGGTATTTACACAATAAGTACATTGTAACATATTACTAATTTCAGTGAAAGTACATATTAGTTACGGCCACCTAATGTAAAGTGGGACCGCTCTCTCAAATTGCTTCCCATCCACTATGTAGTACACATTTTGAATTGTTGGTGTGTTAATTCCCCAAATCTTTTTACCTCAACCCAGGCTCATTTTGAAAACGTTATTCATTTTGAAAACCGCTATATGCATCTCTTGAGAGCACCAAATACATCCCAGGAGGTGTTTTTTTTTTAATGTTTTTGTGAATCCATCAGAGGCCACTGTGTGTGCTTTTTCAGATCTCACATTTCTTTCGCGAGTGCCATTCACGCCTGCTGTTCTCGCGTAAATTCTGCAGAGACCGCTGTCGACTGACTGAATGACTTACTGATCGACTGACCCACCCTTCTCCTTCCCTAAACCCAACCAATAGTGTCTTCATAAGCACCGATTGACCCGCCCACCCACTTACCTAAACCCAACCAACAGTTTTAAAAAGCAATCCAGAAAAAGAAAAGCCCTCACCTGATTTTTACCACGTTTTCAGATTTTACCACATTCTCACCCTGTTATTTACTTGTTTATTTTATTTTTTGGCTTCTGTCTTACCTGTTTTCTGGAACTGTTCTTCGCCGGACTCAAACCCCATCGGCATAGTCAGCTCCTGGTACTGGTAACAGCGGGAAAGCCGCCCATACCAAGGTAAGCGGCCCCGTATCGTTCGTTTTAAAAACCAAATGAAGACATACGTACTTCTGGCTACATAATTCTTGATCTCCAGAAATGTATATAGGGCTATGTTTTCAGAATGAGCCTATGTTGTTTTACCTACAATACACTCTGACTTTAAATGTATATGCCATGTATTCTTATTAAATCATCATTTCCTAGAATCCTAAAGAAGAAATGCAATGGGCAGCAAGCAACAATGGAGGAAGCAACATTCATTCACTTCACTTGTGTAGACTCTTTTTGATAATTATTTTTAAGAAATGTGATGCAATATTTATATTCTTTAAACAAATAAAATTGCCAGTAGTGTTTTATTAAATGATTATGTAAATAAGCACAAGTACGTGTTTTTGTTCTCTCCTTTTATTACATAAAATTAATGTGATACAATACTTTATATACTGTACACAATACTTAAAAAGCCAAACAGGAAAAGGAGATGGGTACAACTGTCATGCGCCATACTAAACAGGGATTAGTGAATGTGTGAGTGGTTTGGAACACAGCTAGTGGGTGATGTGTCTGTTCAGCTGCAGCTGCTCACATCTGATTGGAGCCCTAAGGTTATTATAATAAGGCGAGAGCGCATGCAAGCCTTCATACTGCGCATAGAAGGCTCAGAGGCTCTTGTAAAACCCACATCATGAACACTCTAGTGCTTTTTGTTTTTCATGTAATATTCCTTGGAGTTCATGAAATGCAGTGTAAATCTCACCCAAAGCCTTCATGTGGATACCCTCCATCCCAGTGGTGCAGGTCTCTGGAAATTGCCATAGAATGTGAAGTAAGTCTGTTTAACGGGTTGATTTTATTGTTATTATCATTATAAAATGTTTGTTATCATTATAATTAGCTAAGCTATATTTTTGCAGGTCTATATCATGCTTGTAATGGTTTTTGGCATGTTAACTGAAATTTTAAAGATGCTTGTAGGGGTATGGAAGGTTATGTTAAAAAAAAACATTTTAGGTTATTTAAAATACAAAATTATTAACACATTGTCACTTATATTATCCATTAATATAGTTGGCTGTCATTTGAGGCATCTTACTGAGCATTTTGAATATACATTTATGAAATGGTGAACAGAATACACTGATCTTCTAACGGACCTATATTAAGCATCATTTTCAAAGACTTCTTTGTGCTAGCAAATTGGTGTCATGCTTTAGAACACAAACAGCTTCCAATTAGATTTTAGGCCACAAGATATCCCAGGGTCTGCATCATGGGTTTGATGAGGCTCCTCACGTTGACAGTCCAATATCCCGAGCATGCTCCGTGCAAATGGTCAAAAGTTCATCCTAAATAATTAGTCAAAAATGTTTATGTTTCATCTGCCATTTATATATAGCAGATCCTTTTTATTTTCGCCTGAATGTGACTGCTATGATCATAATCGGATACTTTCAAGATGTGACCTTAAATGTGGGTAAAAGTATAAGTGTCACGGTCAGTGGTGGGGAAAAGGAGCGAGGGCTCAAATGCAATAAATAATATGGGTTTATTAATAAAAAAACAAAACAAAAGGCAACAATCGAACTACCCCGAGGAGGGAAACATTAACAAAACAAACAAACAAACAAACAAACAAACAAACTTGACTGGGCAGGCTGGCAGATATCACAACTGGAACACACAACAGGACAAGGCAACATACGACGACGAACTGGCACAGGACAGCAGACATGAAGAGAATATAAGCAGAAATAATTAACACAAACAGGTGAACATAATAAACTAATAATGGGTTAACAAGGAGTGTGGGGCTAGACAATAGACAGGAGAGCACTTGACACAAGAAAACAACACAAGCCATGTGCTCACGTAAAAACTCATTAACCGCGTGTTCACATGACAACACTAAAAGCTAAACACAACACCAACAGAAGACTGAACGCAAGACACGAGTACACCATAAAATAAAAACATGCAAACTCACACATGTTTCATCCGAGCGCCAACCGAAACCAAAACCAACTAGACTGAGACACTGGGAATGAAACCACACTGCAGACAGAACGAACATAAACACCAGGACAAGAGCGCACGTCCCAAGCACGGCCAGACCTCACGCACCCGCGTCAAGCAGGAACGCGCACGGCCCAAGCGCGGTCGAGACGGCGTTCATACAAATGACACAATGACAAAAAATTAGTGCTCGACCCGAGCACAACATACAAGACAAGACAGGACTAGTGTGTGGCCTCTGCCACCAAAACAAGAATTTACAAGCCTGGAGTGGCAGAATCCTGACAATACAGGTAATTACAGATAGCCCACATACGTCGCGGAGACTTCTTTGAAAGATCGTAACATCTGCTAAACATCACATTCCATCGAACGTTTTTATTTGTTAATGATTTACATCTATACGCCGTCTATACGATTAATCTTGAACTCCTGAAAATTTTTATTGGTTCTGTTAAAAAAATATAATTTATAATATAATATAATAAAATATTATATACAACTTATCCAGCATATGTTTTTACGCAGCGGATGCCCTTCCAGCTGCAACCCATCATTGGGAAACATCCATACACACTCATTCACACACATACACTGCGAACAATTTAGCCTACCCAATTCACCTATACCGCATGTCTTTGGACTTGTGGGGGAAACCGCTTATTTATAGCAGTATGGATGAGGGAATGTCTAAATAAAAAATAAAAAACAATGTCTATGCTACATAAATAAGATGTCTCACAGACCTAACATAATGAACATCTGCGATGCATTGCATAGATGTTGTTTGAATGTTTTCCAGATGAGCAAACGCCCTAAATAAGACATCTCCCAGATGAAAACGTGGATGTCCAGCAGACGTCTCTGCGACGCATGTGTGCAATCTGGCATCCCGCCCCCATTTTTTCATCACAACATTTTTTTTAAAAGTCATTCTTAAACTAATAGTTAACCTAAACATTACAATTACCCTATAATTTACTCACCCTCAAGTTTATCCTGGCTCTTTTTATGTTGCAAAAGGGTGTTGGATAGTGGCTTTCATTGTGAAGCTTCCGAAAGCACATAAATCCATCGCCAAACTAACCCATACAGCGCCAGGGGGTCTTAAGCCGTGTCCACACGTACAAAAGTTTTCCCCGCTTTAGTTTAAAAAAAGAAAAAATCTCCGACCACATGACAATGCAAAAACACACTGTGAAGCATGTTAAGGGCATGTCAAACCAACTGGCGGAGATAATTACACTTTTATGCTGGGTTCATACCAAATGGGCAATTAAGTATTTTCACGAGTAAATTGCATACAAATAAATGCAAATGTGAGAACAGAGGTAGATTACCGTCCCAGGGTCGCACAATTTGGAATATTCATTTGCCGTGAATGTTTAAAATTTGCCTCATTTGCATTTTCTGCATTTGGTGTGAACCCAGCCATGTTGGCTTATCAGAAAGGAAAAAACATCACGCACGCTGACGTTATGAGGCAAAAACTCCAATTGTAGTGTCCACATGACCACACTGCACCCGGAGTTTCGGAAAATCTTCACCTTGGTTAAGGTTTTCAGAAAGTTGCGGTTTTAGTAACCTGATAATCCTTTTGCGTGTGGACAAACAGCGAAAAAAAGTGTGGTTTTGAAAATTCCTGTGTTCGTGTGTACAGGCCCTTGAGAAGATGTGTACATGTGTTTTGTAAAAAAAAAAAATAATAGTAATAATAATTCAAACTCTAAACTCAGTCATTGATTATTAACATGCATTCTGATGGTGGCCGAATGCACGTTATGTGCAACTGATGTTTATTACTTATAATACATTACCTAAAACAAATTCGTAGCGAAAGCTCGGGAATAGACACGTCTAACAGAAACCACTTACCACAAAGTTTGTTTACCACAAAGATGACGACGAACAAGATAACTAGTTGGCTTAGTGCTACTGTATAACATAATACTACTTACACCACGTCCCTCTCCAAGAAGGCACAACAACGTCTACTCTTTCTCTGCCGGCTAAAAAGAGCAAGTCTCCCTCCGCCCATCCTCACCACATTTTACAGGGGAAACATTGAGAGTGTGCTGACCAGCTGCATCACTGTCTGGTACAGGAGCTGCAGTGCTGCTGACTGCAAGACCCTCCAGCGCACAGTAAACACCACCGAAAAGTTCATTGGTGCCCCTCTATCCTAAGACTCTACTCACCCCTTCCACAGTTTCTTTCAGCTGCTGCCATCAGGAAGAAGGTTTTGAAGTATTAAAGCCTGCTCGGCTAGACTACTAAACAGCTTCTTCCCACAGGCTGTTAGAGCCCTCAACTTCAGTCAACTTCCCCCCCTCTGAAACCTCCCCATGCATTCCTTAGTATGTGCCATAGAGGTGAGTGGACTTAACAAAACACCTGTGGAAGGACAGCCCCTCGTCTCTCTGACTCTTGCACCAGGTTGCACATTTGCACTATAGACACTTTCTTAATCACTCCATGTCTCTTGGAAACACTGTGCATTTTAAATTGTGCTTCATTCAGGTGAGTGGGCTTGACAAACCACCTGTAGAAACACTCTTCTCTCTTATGCACCTGACACTTTATCTAAACTCCACCTTACAAGGACTCAATGTTTACTATAAATGTACCACAATCATGTTGCACTGCTTGCTTCAACCTTAAATACCTCTTGCACAATATTAGACCCTAAATACCTTTTTTTGCACAATATCCTGCACAACATTGTTCAGTCTCATAAAAAAGTGCTTGTATAGCCTGTCTTATGTGTATAGTTTAAGTATTTTATTCTATTTTATAATATACGTTAGTTATGCATAGGTTTTTTATAATAGCTACTATGCCCTGTGTTGTGTTTGTATTTATGATTAATCCATGTAGCACCGTTGTCCTGCGAGACACGACATTTCGTTCCTCTCTATGTCCACACATGTAGCGGAATGACAATAAAGCATGACTTGACTTGACTTGATACAGTATAAAACTGCATCATACATTGTATACATCAGTGATTGGAGTTTATCATTTAAAAAAATAATAATATTTTTTGAAGGCAAGCCTGAAATGATTATCCTTAAAAGCACAATGGCTAATGCTTACACTGCCTCTATGGCAGTACACGGTGAAGGAGACTAAAAGCCACTATGTAATTGGCTAAGACGTGCTTCACATGACCAAGTTAGCGTTATGGGTTTCCCAATGCGTTTGGAAGCTTTAGCATTAAAGCCACTGTCCAGCACCCTTTAACATTAAAACTATTTCTTCAAATGTTTATCTTTGCATTCATTTTAGAGATCGAGGTCCCACAATACAATAAAAAATTCCAGAAAATATTTTAACTAACAGAAAATGTGTGTAATTATCAGTGTAACAATGCAGCCTTACTGTAGTTGCCAAAATAAGCCATGATGGATTTATTTATATATTTTCTTTCAGTTTTTTCAAATCATATATCCGATTTATTGAATATTTTTAAAATGCAGGTGCAGAAACAATGCATGGAGCTGAATGCAAGCCGGCCAGACCCAGTGGTTCCTCCTGTGGAGATCTCTCTGTATTATGAGAGTCTGTGTTCAGGCTGCAGAGCATTCCTCACTGAACAGCTCTTCCCAACCTGGACTTTACTTAAAGATATAATGAAAGTCAACTTGGTACCCTTCGGCAATGCTAAGGTACATTTCAGGTTTATTTATGATTGTCCGATGTAATGGAGGAAATGTTACTTTCATTTGTTTATAATTATTTACTTTTATAAATATTTTTAAATAAACTTGTTCAGGAAGTTCCTGAAGAGAATTCATTCTCATGTCAACATGGAGAACCAGAGTGCTACGCTAACATGATTGAGGTGAGTTACACAGATGCATTTTATCTAGATTGTGGCAAGCATATTGAGCTAGGGGGAAAGGTATATTGAATATACAGTATTAAACAGGGTTTCATCAGGGCTTTAAAATGTCTTTTAATAAGTTTTAATAAGTAACAAATGTGATTATTTTACTTCAGATCATGATTTAAAAAAATGTATTGCCTGTTGAAAGTCAAATCACTGTTTCCAGATTAAACAGTCTCACATTTTATGCCTCATATTTATGCCAAACAATTGCTGATACTCTTGAATTGTGACATTGTGGTGTTTATTATGTAATATGTTGTAGATGGTTGTAGTAATGCATATTTTCTCTCAACATTTTAAATGAGCTATTGGAAGTATAGTTAATCAATGATTTTTTTATATATATTTTAGGCTTATTAATTGTCATCTTGTATTTTGAATAATATCTGAATATAAAAGTGCCTCTTTCTACACCATCACAGGAAGGGAAAAAAATCTAACATATTGTTATGCGTTTCCTTATGTCTCAATCATTTGTTAATTTTTGTTTCATTTCCTGGATGCCAGCCATGTTGTAGTCTTTGTTTTAGTCTTTTGTTGTTGTTGTTGTTGTTGTTGTTGTTGTTGTTGTTGTTGTTGTT
>CAIGQW010022071.1:731843-742265 GCA_903798125.1 Danio choprae
ATTATTATTATTATTATTATTATTATTATTATTATTATTATTATTATTATTATTGTTGTTGTTGTTGTGAAATGATGAAATTTAAGTCTTAAATTCTTATCAAATGCAGCCAGCATTGCGAAGAGGTGCAGCATTCACCTGTAGCCTATATATATCTTTGTTAATGGAGAGGTAAAATAACAGAAAAATATCATATTTTGTTTGTTTAGAAAAGCACAGACTAGTTTTTTGGAGAGTAGGTTATAAATAAATGAATGTAAACGCTTTACAGTTTTGAATGATGTCTTGGACATGAGAAAAAAGAGATGTTTATTTTAGCCTGTGATGACAGTAATCGTAAGCATCTGATGCTTTAGTCAATGTAACCTAGTTAAATTTACATATAGTGGGGGATTTAAAGATTGAAATCATATCCATTTATGTGGCAAAAATCAGATAGCTATCCGATCAGAGAAAACGCATGAAGTGACCAGGAGGCCTTTAGTGTTCTTGTATCCATTTTTATCACTAAAAAACACCTGAAAACCCAGTGTTAAAACATACTTTGGGGCTGTATGAACCATTCATAAGGGCTCAGCCCTATGCCCTAATATCTCTCATGGCATTAGGGCATAGGGTTGACCCCTTACTAATGGAATGTGCTGTTCATGCGGCCCGAAAGTGTCCATCAGTTGTACCATTTTAAAAAAATCCTTCATTCTGAAGGGTCATTTGAAGTGGCCAGTTTTGAGTGCTTTGGTTTGGAACAACACTTTGAAATGCCCTTTGCAGGGTGATATTTCTCATTTGGAATGCACCCATTATCTGATGATGCAAAGATGACAAGAAATCAATGCTAAGTTTCCGTTATCATGGATTAGGTCTCAGAAAAACTTTAAAATCCACATGAAATCAAAATTGACAGTTTAATTTGCTAACTTGCGTTGCTATTCTTAAAGGTGCAGTATGTAAGTTTGACACCCAGTGGTTGAACTAGGTATTGCACTCCTGGTTCAAAACACCTTTTTACTCAGCTCATCCTCTGACGGCTCCACTTAAGCGTAGGTTGCCAGATTGAAGACATCAACAGGAGAGACTATTGAGACTAATCACACTTCATGTGATTTATTCAGTGTTTAATGCTAATAATTTGAGTTTGAATGTCCTTTTACATAACATTTATAGCCACAACATTACTACTGAAAGCAGTAGCAGATAGTTCACCTCAGATCTTGAAAATAAAATAAACCGTTTGAAAATGAACTTTAGAACTGTGACTCAGTGCAAGCCAACATATATTAGTCATTCAGCATGTACATTTAATAACGTTAAAGAGGTTTAATATGTATTAATTATAATATATACCTTACCATTTCGTTGGAGTGCAGTGTAGCTAGCATTCTGTGCTATGTATTCTGTTGTGTTGTGTCTAGTGCAAACAGTCAAATTGCTTATCACTGCAAATCTCGTCACGTAGCGTGTTGTTAGGTCACGGTGTTACAATGTAACCTGCTCACTTAATGTTTACGCTCGTAATATTTATATCAATAACCACCTCATGAGGAACTCTGAATCTACATCTCATTTTGCAGTGTGCTACTGTCCACTAGAGGTCGCATTTCGGTCATGGATACATACTTTGAGAGCCTTCATGTCTGAATGAATGAAAAATGCGGTTTTCCACCAAGCCAACCCTGGGTGCTATATATAATTGGCTAAACTGGCATTGGGCGGGTGAAAAGAACCAAAACAACAACGCACATTCCGGCACGGAGCACACACTTTCAAAATATGTCTGACTTTAGCATTGTTTTTCAGATAAACAAGTATGTTCACTTAGCATCTTTTTTAAATATCTGCAAACAAATTATGGCATTTTTATGCTTTAGAAAAGTCAAAAACTTACATACAGCACCTTTAAGGTAAATAATTAATCTGTGCAAGTTAATCCACAGAAAACTTTTAGCTTGTTTTGGTAACCCTCGATGAAAGTCTGAGCATTTGCTTCCATGTTTGGAGAGGCGGTCCTTCTGTTGGCGTCAACCCGAGGGCTTCCATAGCAACTGCATATTAATACCCTGTCTTACCATTGGTTTGCTATAAGGTAATGATGCAAATGAAAGCACCGCCCCTACTCAATTTTCCGTTTCAGTTGGAAGTACATTAACATACTGAAATAAACTTCTCGGTTTACTTTCGGTTCACGCAGACTTTAAAATAATTTGTTGACAATTGCCACTTGGTGTAATATTTTACATCTAAATGCAGTGATATTTTTGTTGTCATGCAATGGCATTTTCACACATGACTTGTGCATCTGATAGTAAATATTCTGAGGCCACTGCATATTATACATAGATGTTCAAAACCACAAAAGAAAACAAGCAGTAATTAGTTCCCTTTTGTTTGTGCTTCTTTATTTTTCTGGTCCCTCACATAATATTTATTGAATAAACACTTTATCTGCAGTAAAGTTGTAAACGCAGAGTGTTTGACAAGAACATTTTCGTAAAGGTTAACGCTCTGTGTTTTGAATGTGCTCAAGATTCTAAAAGTGCTTTTATATTGTGTATTGCTAAAGCAAATGGCATTAAATTATCAGAGGAAACATAGACACTGACAGAAAAACAGGGGCTGTACAGGGGCTTTCATTAGTGCTGATAATACACACAGATTTCACATACAGGATATATGTTTTCAGTTAGATGATGAAATGCATATATTAAGGTTTTTGAGTGCCATCAACACCTGAAAAACCAGAGTAAAAGAAAACACCAATCGACACCCCAAACCCCCACCAAAACAAAAACAAAAAATGCTTTTAGAAATGATCACATTTAAGACTTATTCACTGTGCTTCAATAAGGTATAGCTCTGTTTTCGATGAAAAGATCTCAATCACATTTAATATGAAGGTAGTTTATATCATCAGACATGCATTATGCACTTTACTCTGTTATACCAGGTTACATCACTGGCTAGCCAGTTAACTAAGAATGTCCACCGTCCCAAATTGTTTTCCGATTTGTGGTAGGCTTTTTGTGCTGCTATAGTAGTATGTAATTTGGAAGAGCGGATAGTGTCGCATCTCAAGCTGTGCCCGGGCCTATTCCAGAATCCAATTCGGTGTAGAGCCGCTTCAAGACGTTTTTTTTTGTCAGCATTTTAACATTGTACCATTAAAGACACAGCTGCCTGACATAAAAATGGCCACATTGATGGTTGGTCTGTCTTGAATTCAGTAAAAAGTCAACTGAAAGCTGTAGAGAAGAGAGCATGTGTGAGAATTGTGGGACGTCCTCCCTGCTTCATGTGTCAGCTCTTATAGTCTTATTCACAGTCACTTCTGGAGCCAGAACATACAGGGGGGGAAGGGAGACGGTTGACGGTTTGGATGCACACTACCTGATTAAGACTGAGAGGAATGGAGAGTTAAAGGGAGAGTTCGCCCAAAAATGAGCATTCTGTCATGGTTTACTCATTTTAAACATTCATGGCTTTCTTCAGTTAATCACAAAAATGAAATATAAGAATGGTTATGGTGCAAAACAACCACAATACTGTATGTGGTCCATGACTAAAACTGCCAGAAGGTTACATTACTGAAATCTTTACCTACACTTTGGGTAAACGTAGTATGTTAATGCAAGAAGTTCATCATTTCTTTTAAGAATCAGCTCACAAAATCATTCTGAATTAGTTATATGGTTATGATCTTTCCATTTTGAGATTTGGAATATACTTCACATCTCCTATGAACAACTTTTATGAGAGTACAGCTAATACAAGTCCTTGAAAAAAGATAAATAAGTCATGTAGGTTTAAAATGGTAGCATACAAGTCATGACAGGAGTTTCATTTGTTTGGGGCGTACTGTTCCTTTAAAGTGAGGGACTTATGTACATTTTCGAAGAGTCAGTTGAGTGATGCGACCATGGATGCGGCTTCCTACATCACACTGCACTTGGCCTTCAGCTTGTCTGCCCGTCTCTGCTTGCTGGAGCGCATGTTCAGACTCATATCCCGCTTCTTATCCAGATTCAGGAGCTCCTGAAAAAGCTCCTTCACATTGGTGTTGGTCTTGGCTGATGTTTCCATAAACGCGCATTTCCAGGTGTTTGCCTGAGCCTCACCCTCCTTGGTCTCCACCTCGCGCTGGGTCTCGTCGCTCTTGTTACCCACAAGCATGATGGGGATGTTCTCCACGTTGCCTTTGATGGCCAGCACTTGCTGGTAGATAGGCTTGAGCTCCTCCAGGGATTGCCTGCTGGTGATGGAATAGACCAGGATGAAGGCATGGCCCTTAGAGATGGACAGACGCTGCATAGCCGGGAACTGGTGGCTGCCGGTGGTGTCGGTGATCTCCAGTGTGCATACGCTCTTGTCGCAGCTGATGACCTGCCGGTACGTGTCCTCCACTGTTGGGATGTAGGTGTCCCTGAAGGTGCCCTTAACAAAGCGCAGAACCAGGGAGCTCTTGCCCACACCCCCTGCTCCAAAGACCACCACTCGGTAATCGTTACTCTGCTCTGGCATGCTGCTCTGGTTTGTCGGAGTATCTGCTGCTTAAGACTCGGTTATTCCCTGAGATCTGAAAAGGGAAAGAAGTTTCACTTGATATATATGCAGATAAAACAGCATATCCAATATACAGTACATTTAGGTACCTGATGAGAGATTCTGGAAACAATCTGAGAAAGTAAGGTGGGAACCCAGTAGATTTATTTTCTGTACATATGAAAATATTAATAGTGTATTAATGAATATGTAAAGCCACTCAATGTGCTGAACCCTGTTACAAAAGTTAACAAAAGCGCATGAAAATATCTTGTAAATATAAAATATTAAAGAGATGTAGAAATTGATATGCATCGTTACTGCTGAAACATCTGAATTATATTTTGGATCGATATGAATTAAATTCAGTGATGTAAAAGGGGTTCAAATACAAGGCACTTTAGAATGCCACTGAATATTTATGTTCCTCCCATGAACAGTGTCTTAAATAGTTCACCCAAAAAAGACAATTTGCTCACTATTCACTCACCTTCTAGTGGTTTCAAACCTTTACGAGTTTCTCTTCTTCTGTTGAACACAAGCGTTATTTTGAAGAACATTAGAATCTGGCAACTATTGACTTGGACGTCAATGGTTGCCAGTTTCCAATGTTATTCAAAATATATTAATTTGTGTTTAACAGAGAAAAGAAGCTCAAACAGGTTTGAAACAAGTGAAGGGTAAGTATATGATGGATGAATTTTCAGTTTTGGTGAACTATTCCTTTAAGTTGGAGATTTGTATACAGTGCTCAGCATAATTGAGTACACCCCATTTTGAAAATGAATATTTTTATCCATTTCTCAATGAGTATAGGCAATGTATTTTGGTGCATTTAAACAAAACAGATTTATTAAACAGATATATTTATTAAAATAATATATTAATCACCAAACATATTTAGAAATTGAAAGATAATACAATTAAATTCAAGCTAAATATTGCAAAAAAAATTACAACCTACAAAATTTCAAATCAAAATTTTCAATTTTTTTAATTTATTTGTATTTAATATTTTTCTATAACTCATAAATTTGGGTGTACTAGTTTTTGGACCGTTATCGTAAGTTATTTTGTTAAATAAGCTCCAGATTTGGCTTCAATACTGACTAATCTAATGTATATGCACAAATACAATATTGTATAGCTTTCTTATTACAATATGAATTTAAAAG
The DNA here is from genome assembly GCA_903798125.1 of Danio choprae. Classification (NCBI taxonomy): domain Eukaryota; kingdom Metazoa; phylum Chordata; class Actinopteri; order Cypriniformes; family Danionidae; genus Danio; species Danio choprae. Next base: position 737,555 of record CAIGQW010022071.1, read on the forward strand.
ATAGATTTGTGAGGGGTGTACTTATATATGCTGAGCACTGTACATTTATATTGTTATAGGTTTTGTTATAGTCAAAAGCAATACAAGAGAAAACCCTGAGCATGTGTTCTCAATGCAATATACCATGCTCAAGCTTGGTTTTCTGTGACTCTGTACTGTTCGTGTGTACGCCATGATAACACATATTAACCCAAAATTAAAGGAAATTTGCTCAAATCAAGTACAAGAAATATGACAGCATTTGATTTTATGACCACTTGCAGATGGCGGAGTGTCTGAAATGATGATAATAGATGACACATTTAACATAATATACATAGTATTTTATTAGGTATACTTGTGTAACTGTGTTAATGGAATGTCTATAGGGATATCTAATCAGCCACTCAGCAGCAATTCAATGCATTTAAGCATTTAGATATGATCATGATGATCTGCTGAAGTTCAAAGCAAGCATCACAATGCAATTTACAGAACAACATTGAAAATATCAAGTGAGTGGCAGTTCTATGGCCCAAAATGTCTTGTTGAGGATGGGGTCAACACTAAATCCAGAACATGTTGAAAGTAGAAGCAGATGGGCTACGGCGGAAGAAGACCACGCTGGGTGTGCCTCCTGTCAGCTAAGAGCAAGAAACCAGCTTACACAGATCACCAAAATTTAACAATAAACAGATTGTATGGAAGGATTGGATAATACTTCACAAGCTGATATACATTAATGGATATAAATTGCTATAAATCAGCCCAAATGTATTAAATTATGAGCTGCATTCTGCATTAAAAATAAATATAAAAATAATTGTTTTTTATTAGTTTTTTTATACACAAAGAATTCACATAGCTTCATAAAAATGCATTTGATGCACTGAAGACACATGCACTCTCTTGTTCTTGGTACCCTTCTGGGCTTTGAACATTTCATGACCCTAAAGGCTAATTTATACTACTGCATCAAGTCGATGTGGTAGATCCGCTGTACACTGATGCGCACCTCTCAAAAGATGTAACTACACATTGCGTCGACACAGAGCACATGATATGTAATTTGTCGGCTAGGTAGCGGTAGCGAGTGTGAGTGTTGCAGATGGATACTTCGTTTTCTATTTACTTTGATTAAACTTGTTGAACTTTCAGCGATTCCTGACTCTTCCTTGAATGAAAGTGAGTTTGAGCTTCTACTACAGTGGCATCACATTTAATGACTTTCCAATTAATTCGTAAGATTTAATATGGAGTTATTCCACCCTTTGCAGCTAAAGTCATGCTTTCCACAAGGTTTAGGAGTGATTTTCTGAGAATATTTGACCATACTCTTCTAGAAGAGTGTTTGTGAGGTCAGGCACTGATATTGGATGAGAAGGCCTGACTGACAGTCAATCCATGACTGACAGACAGTCCTCCCGGCAGTCAATCCATCCCAAAGGTGTTCCGTCAGGTTGAGTTCAGGACTCTGTGCAGGCCAGTCAAGTTTCCTCACACCAAACTCACTTATCAGTGTCTTTATGGACCTTGCTTTGTGCATTGGTGTGCAGTCATGTTGTGCTAGCTATTGACTCTGTAGAAAGTTGGCAACATCTGTGCACCTCACCATACACTGACTACATTCAGTGATTTTATGTGGCCTACCATTTTGTGACTAAGTTGCTGTTGTTCCCAATTGCTATCACTGTGTTAATACCACTAAGAGTTCACTGTGGAATATTTAGTAGTGATCAAATTTAAGAAATAGACTTATTGCACTGGCGAGCTTCTGAGAGTGACGTGTTCTTTCACAAATGCTTGCAGAAGCAGTGTGCATGCCTAGATGCTTGATTTTATACATCTGTGGCCAGGGAAGTGAAGTAAAGTGACACCTGAATTGAATGATGGATTGGGGTGTCCCAAAACTTTTGCCAATAAAGGGTACATATGATAGGAGAAATATATAATATGCCTCTATATGCCTGTGTGCCTTTGTGAATTGAGTAGGACAGTCTCTGGTGCCACCAGCATCAAGGTCATCTATTAATGACTCATTTATCTTGCTGTGAAGCATCCGTTGGACTCAGTCTCCTGTGGAAATCAAGATCACACCAGATATTTCTGGTACCTTACTGATTGTTACTGGCAGCATTTGAAGAAAGGGGCCGTTTCCTCACTTGCGTCAACAGAGATTTATGCAAATATTAAACTCTCACATTATAGTCTGTACACAGAACAGACCAACGCACTCTGATTAACAGAGAACTCGCCTGTGCTTTTAAGAGCTTGAAAATGCTCTGTGGGTCATGCAGCGCATCTACTTCAGCCCCAGAGGAAAATTCAGCAGTACTTCTGAATTAGCAGTAATGATTACTATCACTCAGATGACCAGAGAGCAGATGAGCCTCTTGCTAAACACTTCCTCTTTGGCATGCTGGCAGCATAAAATACAATCTCAGTGGAAAGCATTCAAACGATAAGGATGGCTTATTTTTATACCAGTCAAGCCTTCAGAACTGATCTCATATTCCATCATTTTCCTATATTCATTTCTATATTCAATGCTGTTCTTTTCTAGCCTCTCCACAAACACAACACAAATAAACAATTTTCAGATTTCAAGGACGTTGTGTGCGTGTGTTAGTAGTAACTAAACCACTTAATTTGATTTATTACAGACATTTATTCTAATAAATAATTTAAAAGCCTGTCAATACCTTATGATCATTATATTACAGTATGTTTTGTATTGCGTTTTGTTCTTGATATTGAAATGTGTGAAATGGATCTTCACAGCTCAATATAACCAGCGAATGAATGTTCGTGTTTTGGCTGTGCCAACCATATTTTGGTTGTGATAATGTATTTAAATTTATGACCGCCACATACACTGAAAAACCAGATTCATTGGATTTACAATTAGTTTTTTTAAGGTAAGTGGTTGCAAGCAATTTTTATGGGCTGAATTTAAACAAATTAAATTGAGTAATGTTCAGCTTATATTCAGCCCATATAGATTGTTTGCAACAACTTACCTTAAAAAATGTAGTAAATCCAATTAATCTTTTTTTTTTTCAGTAAGAAAAAAATGTAATAAATTTGCTCGTGTTTACAAATTATTAAACAATTAATGAATTGAGTAGTCAAGTCTAAATGACTTTTTATCACAGAATTACTTTAGTGTCATTGTTTCCACATGATGTATTAAATGTAGAAGTCTTCCGTAGACGTGCCTTATTGCAATTAAGGGACATTCATACCAAGAAAGTTAACTGTATTGATAACTAATAAAAAGTACATTAGCACCCACAGCAATGTACAATCACAATCTGTTTGCTGTGAGCATATGGAGCAGTTACATCATGGTCCACTCCAATCTACGATAACATTGTTTTTATTAAAAGCATATGGAGCTGTTACGTTGTCTCCTGCTCTACACTGCCTGACAAAAGTCTTGTCGCCTATCCAAGTTTTAGGAACAACCAATAACTTGACTTCTAGTTGATCATTTGGTATCCGAAGGGGCTTATATGAAAGGCAAAGGCCTCTAGATTACGCTTATTTTACCTAAATAAAATATGATCATGCCTTGATATTTAATTAGGACAGTAAGGTCTGACTTTGCTTAGGCAAAAGTCTGTCACTTAACAGAAATAATGTACAGTATAGAAAGTCATGGTGCAGTGGAAAAAGAATTAATATTGTGTATGACTCCCATGAGCTTGGACAACTGCATCCACGCATCTCTGCAATGACTCAAATAACTATAAAGTCATCTGAAATGGTAAAGAAAGCGTTCTTGCAGGACTCCCAAAGGTTATCAAGATTCTTTGGATTCATCTTCAATGCCTCCTCCTTCATCTTACCCCAGAAATGCTCAATAATGTTCATGTCTGGTGACTGGGCTGGCCAATCATGGAGCACCTTGAACTTCTTTGCTTTCAGGAACTTTGATGTGGAGGCTGAAGTATGAGAAGGAGCGCTATCCTGCTGAAGAATTTGTCCTCTCTGTGGTTTGTAATGTAATGGCCAGCACAAATATCTTGATACCTCAGGCTGTTGATGTTGCCATCCACTCTGCAGATCTCTCGCACACCCCCATACTAAATGTAACCCCAAACCATGATTTTTCCTTCACCTAACTTGACTGATTTCTGTGAGAATCTTGGGTCCATGCGGGTTCCAATAGGTCTTCTGCAGTATTTGTGATGATTCATTGGAAAAATCTACCTTCTGACACTTTTCTAAATGATCAACTACAAGTCAAGTTATTATTTGTTGCTCTTACAACTGGGATCGAGGACAAGACTTTTGTCAGGTAGTGTAATGTGTTTGGAAATTCTGTCATCATTTACTCACCCTTTACTTGTCTGGTGAAATCTATTTGAGTTTCTTTCTTTTGCTGAACACAAAAGTACTTCCATAGGGTTTTTGGAAGTCGATGGGCCCCAGCATTCTTCAAAATATCTTCTTTTGTATTCAACAGAAGAAAGAAACTCATAAAGGTTTTTATTTACATATTAAACATGAATATAACTAAAAATAATTATTTTATGAAATTGCCGCTGACTCTGTTTCTCTTTACGCTACTCAAAACTATGACCTACCAGCCTGATCTCTGAACTGTTTTACGTTTTGTAAGTTAAGTGGCTAATTCGTATTACAGGGGTTTTTACCGTAGTTAAAGGGATAGTTCTTCAAAAAATATTTAATTTACTCTATTTACTCACCCTCAAGTGGTTTCAAA
>CAIGQW010022071.1:758537-778219 GCA_903798125.1 Danio choprae
TTTCGGCTTAGTCCCTTTATTAGTCTGGGGTCGCCACAGCGGAATGAACCGCCAACTTATCCAGCATATGTTTTACGCAGCGGATGCCCTTCCAGCTGCAACCCATCTCTGGGAAACATCCATACATACCCATTCACACTCATGCACTACGGACAATTTAGCTTACCCAATTCACCTGTACCGCATGTTTTTGGACTTGTGGGGGAAACCGGAGCACCCGGAGGAAACCCACGCCAACACAGGGAGAACATGCAAACTCCACACAGAAACGCCAACTGACCCAGCCGAGGCTCGAACCAGCGATCAGCGACCTTCTTGCTGTGAGGCGAACGTGCTACCCACTGCGCCACTGTGAGGCCCGACATTTATTTTGTACCAAGCTAATTTTGTAATTAATAATAAAATACATGCTTTTAAAATGAAAAGAGAAGTCACAGAGATTGGCCAGAATGATTTAAAATCACTGGGCTACTGAATGTTGGGCTACGATGGGATATTTTGACATATGGGATATTTTGTATTTGTGTAAAGATGGTTAATGCTACAGTAAGAAATTAAATTTATAAATTTTTGTACATACAAATTGTTTATTTATTTAATTTTATTCAAATTAAAGTGATAGTTGACCCAAGTTTTTATGTTTTTACAGTACTACAACTAACAACTTTGGTCACCAATATACTTCAATATATACAAGAACAAGAAATTTCATGAACTTACTCCCAGGGCCATTTATATTGAAGTTAATATTTAGCTGTACCATATTGGCGTTTCGTAACATCTAGTTTTTATGAGGTGAGTTGTTAGCCCAACGCTCAACCCCCATCTGGAGGACCAGGACATACACACATACACTACGGACAATTTAGCTTACCCAATTCACCTACATCACGTCTTTGGACTGTGGGAAACTGGAGCACCCGGAGGAAACCCACGCGAACACGGGGAGAACATGCAAACTCCACACAGAAATGCCAACTGACCCAACCGGGGCTCGAAACCAGTGACCTTCTTGCTGTGAGGTGACAGCGATACCCACTCCACCACTGTGTCGTCCTTTCATGAACTTAATTAGTGATTATTTTAGGTTAAAATGGTGTACGGAATTTGGATGCAAACAGAGTACGGCTGTTTGTAAAGCATACAGCGCCATCTGCTGTTAAAACACTAAGCTCAGAGCTGACTCAAGAGAGAATAGCGATGCAATTTCAAAATCGCTCAAACGCTTTTTCACCACAGCTCGAGTTAATTTATACGGGACAGTTTTTTTTTTGAGTGTCTTGAGCGGCAACTGTACATTACGTGGTGTTAAAGTTAGAGTGTGGTGAGATGTTTAGGGTTGTGTTAAGATGTGCTGGGCTGTGTCAGAATGTGTTAAAATATTTATGATATATGTGACGTGTTTAAATGCATTATGATTTATCGGGTCATTTTAAGCTGTGTTAGAGAAGTACTTTGCTATTTTGAGGTGTGTTAATATACTCTGGAGTGAGTTAAGTTTTAGGTGCGCTTAGCTGTTGTCTTTGTAGTGCTCTCATGTGGTATCATTAGCAACAGATTAAGGTTTGTGTTTGCTTTAGACCTTACATTAAAGTGCATAAATACATATGTTCCCCATCCCCCGGGTCTGTTTGAAGACACTTTTCAAAGAGCCAAATTCACATCTGTTTTCGTCCCCCGTACTGTAAAACTGAACTACAAATATGGTGCTTAGAATATATGTACAGTTGAAGTCAAAATGATTACCCCTTCTGTGAATTTATTTATTTATTTATTCATTTTTAAATATTTCCCAAATGATGTTTAACAGAGCAAGAAATTTTTTTACTTCCAGACAAAGTCTTACAATGATACAATGATTTGCCTAATTACCCTAACTTGCCTTATTAACCTAGTTAAGCCTTTAAATTGCACTTTAAGCTGAATACTAGTGTCTTGATAAATCTAGTAAAATATTATGTAGTCACCATTCATTCATTCATTCATTCATTTTCATTTCGGCTTAATCCCTTTAATAATCCGGGGTCGCCACAGCGGAATGAACCACCAACTTATCCAGCATATGTTTTACGCAGCGGATGCCCTTCCAGCTGCAACCCATCACTAGGAAACATACACAAACTCTCATTTACACTTATACACTACGGACAATTTAGCTTACCCAATTCACCTATACCGCATGTCTTTGGAATTGTGGGGGGAAACTGGAGCACCCGGAGGAAACCCACGCCAACACGGGGAGAACATGCAAACTCCACACAGAAACGCCAACTGACCCAGCCGAGGCTCGAACCAGCGACCTTCTTGCTGTGAGGCGAATGTGCTACCCACTGCGCCACCGTGAGGCCCTGTAGTCATCATGGCAAAGATAAAAATCATTTATTAGAAAATAGTTATTAAATCTATTATGTTTAGAAATTGGGGGGGGAAATATAGGGCAGCTAATAATTCAGACTTCACTATTATCTTGTTTCTAATCCAAATATCTAACAATACTTCAATCAAGAAGCATTTTCTAGACAAGCAAAACATATAGTCTTATTTTCAGAAGTAATAAGTCAAACATAAGTGCGTTTTTTTGTTATTTGGACTAGAAACAAGACAAAAACTGTAAGTAAGAAAAGCATTTTTTTAAAAAGGCTTGTGTCAGAGATAGAACGAATGGGAGAATTAAGAACGTTTAATGTCTTTCTGATCTGGACTGTAGTTGGGGGATGGTCAGAGAGGGGCTGCTGGCACCAGTCACAGAGAGAATGAACACAGCCGTGAATAATGCAGACCTGCCATATCAACTGCAAGAAGGCTCTGCAGTGCTCAGTACAGACAGATGGCCTGGAACTTGCTCATTCACAAGCTTAAAGGCACACTTTCCGCTAATTATGTATTCCAGAGACTGCTTTCCATTTTCCATCAAATAATATAAAGAATGTATAAACAATGCAGTGTTTGATTAGTAAGATTGAATGCAAATCCAAGACTAATAAAATGGATTAATCACACATTGTTTCAAAGCAGCACGATGCTAATGTTTATATAAAAATATCTAACGCTCACGCCAATTCGTAACTTTTTGATTAAATGGCTAATTCATATGATAATTCGTACGTATATTTTAGCACGATTTGCTCATCCCCCAATAACGGTTGGGTTTAGGGGTGGGGTTTGGTGCCACGCCTCCTTTTAAAAATCGTACATTTACAAATGACTGAACTCATATCAATCCGTATGAATTAGCCACTAAACTGACAAAACCTAAAATACTTACATTGGTTACACTTTAAGATAATAGTCCATTAGTTAATGTTAGTAAATGTATTTACTACCATGAACAAACATTTATTACATCTTTGTTAACGTTGTTAATGTTATTTAGGTGTAAGTATGTCAGTTAAGGTTATATTAACATGCAGTGCATTAATTAATGTTAACAAGTACAACTTTGGATTTTAATAATGCATTATTAAATGTTGAACAATGATTAATAAATGCTTTACAAGATTATTCATGCATAGTTCATTCATTTTCTTTCGGCTTAGTCTCTATTTCAGAGGTCGCCACAGCGGAATAAACTGCCAACTATTCCAGCATATGTTTTACACAGCGGATGCCCTTCTAGCCGCAACCTAGTACTGAGAAACACCCATACACACTAATTCACACACACACACACTTATACACTACGGGCAATTTAGTTCATCTAATTCACCTATAGCGCATGTATTTGGACTGTGGGGGAAACCGGAGCACCCGGAGGAAATCCACGCGAACACGGGGAGAACATGCAAACTCCACACAGAAATGCCAACCGGCCAAGCCGAGACTCGAACCAGCAACCTTCTTGCTGTGAGGCGACAGTGCTAACCACTGAGCCACCGTGCCGCCCACTCATACTTAGTTAATGTTAGTAAATACATTAACTATTAGTAAATACTAATGGACCATTATTCTAAAGTGTTACCATTAAGTTTCCTCGTAAGATGAGGCTGGAATATTGTTATAACTACATGTTGTAAAGCAGATTTTTGTTAATTAAAGTTAAGGTATTTGATTAAAGATTATGAGGGAAAATATATATATATATCTTTTTTTAATAATGAAGTGCACAGATGCATTGTTTATAACAAGTACTACTATAATCATGTAAAAATAAGAAAAGTACATTTTGATTTCATGACAACTTTAAATTTGGTGAATTTAAATGAAACATTTATGGGCCTCACGGTGGCGCAGTGGGTAGCACGTTTGCCTCACAGCAAGAAGTCGCTGGTTCGAGCCTCGGCTGGGTCAGTTGGCGTTTCTGTGTGGAGTTTGCATGTTCTCCCCGTGTTGGCGTGGGTTTCCTCCGGGTGCTCCATCACACAGAGCCCCAAGCAGTGGGTGTCTTGCATGCCCATCTGCTACACCACCGTATATACCAGACCTGGGCATTTTACAGCCCCCAGGCCACATGCGACCTGCGGGATGCCTTTGATCGGCCCACGTGAAGTATTTGATTAATTTCAATTCAACACAAATGGAGCCATGTAATCTGCAGGTCTGATGGCGAGTCAACGAAAGGGGCAGTTCACATATCGGGTCTTTTGTGCCCTCGAGTTTGTTATTTCAAATGAAGATGCGTGGCTTGAGCATGCAAATAAGTTGAAAACTCCGCAAGTGAACCGTAAGTCATGTGACAAGAACCAACCAGGCAGCTTCACACATCGGTCCCTATCATACACCTGGCGCAATAGGGCGTGTAGGGTGTGATTTGTTGCTATTTTCATACAAGCGCAGGTTTCATTGTAATGTTTTGCACCACAAATCCATTTGCGCCACTTTGACGTGTGGTATGGCGACTGAAATTCAGCAACTGAAATAGACCACGCCATTGACCAACTAAAAGGTGGTCTAAAGTCAATGGAGCAATGTAATTTAAAGAGTGAGTTAGTTAGGGGGCTAGGAGGGTCCAAAACACGCGTACACATTGCTTAATACAAAGAGGATGTACAGCAATGCACATATATCTTTACATATAAAAACTATTAAAGGATTAAAATGTTAAAAAATATATATTATTTTCTACATAAATAAAAAAAAACACTACCTCCATGCCTTCTTCACCTCGGGGGGCTTTTAGTCAGTTTATTCATGACAATTTGCATTCGTATAATGTTATTATTAATAGTAGTATTTATTATATGCATATTTATATTTGTTTTAATAAAAACAAGTTTAGATTTGTCCACCTGTCGGGTTTTAGAGACGTTTACGTCACCATATGGGGCATAGGAATAGGAAGTGTGTTTGGATATAACTCATATAAGTTTTTTGACCACATTTTGTTATTATTGTTCATTTATTCGTTTGCTGGAAATTAAACATGAATTTAGAAATAGTTTTGAAACAAATCTTTGCGCTTAACAAATGAAATTAAATATTTAGGCTAATGGATGTCTTCAGTGGAGTGAGTTTCCACCGTTTTCTTACTCCACGAAAGTAAAGGGGTAAAGTAAAGAGTAAAAGTAAAGTAAAGAGAAAGTAAAGAGGCCGAATGGAGGGGCTCGTTCTTTATCCTTGCGCTGCAGATGGTCTGTTTAACTGTTTTCTCGCTAGTGAAGCGTTCAGTTTTTCCACTTACAAAGTCAAATAAATAAAGTAAATAGCAAATGCGCCATGGTGCGACACAACTGACTCTTAAAAGCAATGGGAGATGAGACTCTGATTGGTTTAATGCATATTATGCTCAAAACACACCCATAACTCATTAAGAGAATAAGCACAACTCTGTTTGACCACACGCCAGGGCGCAGACCACATTTTTCCGTTCTTAAAATAGCAAAAGTAGAGTCCTTTGAATGCAATATACACAGTAATATCGGTAGACTGATTACCTCAGAAGTGCGATTTAACAAATCCAGATACAGATCCTCTCTCTGCGATGATCATTTGTGTGCTTTTTTATGTTGCATATCCACCTCAGAGATTTCAGTACCCTTGTTCAGCCCAACACAGGCTAGATTTCTCTCACTAAACATAGAAATAAATAAATAAAAAATAACTAAGGTGAAACATTTAAAAACAACCCTGTGGCATTTATTGCTTATTCATATGAAGTTGATATTGTGATGCTGGTCTTTAAAATACATGCACTTACTGTGTAAAGGTCAGTTTCAAAACTTGTTTTTATGAATGTTTGTTAAATAGATTCAGATACTGTGTTTTTTTTAATATATAATAAAAAAGCCCGCCCCTGGTATATACTGTGTTTTCGTCTACTGTACAGTAAGGAAGTATGCAGTTTTGAATGCAGCCTTGGAAATTGGATTTTGAGTGCACTGAAGTCTGACCCCTGACCTCTAACCTTCTCAGGGATCCCATCGAGTGATGATGTCATACCCAACGGCCTCCTATGACCAGCTGGTACGGCAGGTGGAGGATCTCCGTAAGGAGAACTCTCACCTGCGGCGTGAGCTTCAGGACAACTCTCACCACCTGTCTAAGCTGGAGAATGAAACATCTGACATGAAGGTGAGTGAAGCTCAGATTATCAATGATTGATTTTTTTAAACAGATCCTTGGGTCCGCAGGTGGTCCTGGTTCACTCAGTTTTGATGAACATAGCCAATGATAAGCAAATCAGACAGAGCTTTGATTCTGCTGGATTTGTTGGATCTGCATCAGAAATGGGACTAATCATTATTTTAAAGCTTTTACAGAGGGTCAGGCTAATCTTTAGGAAGAATAAGAGTGCCAACTTAAAGTTGAAGTAAGTTTGAAAACACAAAAACCTACACATTTGACTGCAGTTTCTAGGTAAAATTAACGCTATGGGGCATTATGATGCCAACAGCTTTTGTTACTTTTCACATTAATGATATTTACACGGACAAATTATTGACAAATAAAGTATTATTTTGTGCAGTTCTTTGCACAACACCAAACAAATACTATAAAACAACTTAACGGTGTCTATGATTTGTGATCAGATATGTTTGCCTCATCTGTCTATCTTCATATGGACAATTGTGCTGTATAAATTTAATGGACAAAAGGACTCACTGTACGGTGTTGTACTTGTGATGCAGAGCACTCGGGTTCCAGTGAAGCACGGTTCCACAAAAGAGATGAAAGCAATGTAAGGTCAAGGTAAATCTATGTGGCTGGGATAGACTTTCTCTTACATTTGCTTTTTAAAACACTATTGGTTGGGTTTAGGTCAGTTGTTATCAAGGTGATCAGTACAACAAGCCCCACTTTCAAAATGTTCATTCATTCATTTTCCTTCAGCTTAGTCCCTTATTTATCAGGGGCCCCCACAGCAGAATGAACCGCCAACTATTCCAGCATATATTTTACACAGCGGATGCCCTTCCAGCCACAATCCAGTACTGGGAAACACCTACACACTCACATTCACACACAAACTCATACATTAGGCCAATTTAGTTCATCCAATTCACTTATAGTGCATTTTTTGGACTGTGGGGAAAACCGGACCGAACCCACGCAAACATGGGAAGAACATGCAAACTCTGCACAGAAATGCCACTTGGCCCAGCCGGGACTTGAACCAGCGACCTTCTTGCTGAAGCGACAGTGCTAACCCACTCAGCCACCGTGCCACACCTTGGCTAAAATAACAAGCAAGTCACGTTGGCCAATCCTCTGGTAGAAGTTCACATCCCTCAAACCAAAGTTTTTAAATACACTTTTTAAGAATAGCTGCATAGTCTGTAAAATGGCACAAACATAGATATGAATTGTTTTTTATAGTCATATATAGATATTTAAGATTATATGTTTTTCAAAGAATCAATCTGTAATCGTACTATAATCCTTTGTGGAATGGCAAAACATTTTGAATGTTAGTGGTACAATGGCAATAAAAAATAACAAAAAATATATAATTTTTAAAGAGTAAATGTAAAAAAGTAAGTTTGGTCTTTTCATCCCAGACTCATTGGAAATACCAGGCTATACCAGCCTCAGGCTACATTTTTGCAAGGCATAAAATACGTTGCTCTGGTTATGGCTCTGGTTGCACGTCTCAAATGACAAATCCACTAGAGGGCGCTGTCTACATTTTCGTGAATCTGAAATATATTACTTAGGGTGCGTTTTGTCATACGTTTCACATGAACATTTCCATATGAAGGCGATGCTTGTACAGATCACCTAGAGAACCACTTACTTAAAGCAAACCAATAGTGTTTTCAAAAGCAAACAGTACATTTAACCATATAGATTTAGCTTGCTTTTACTTCTTTTGTGGAACTGTGATTTACCAGGCTCAAACCCGAGTGCTCTGCTTAATATTGTGCAAAGCAAACTGCTTGAAAATAATCCTTTATTTCTTGATAATATTTCCATGTGCCCCGTAGCATTCATTTAACCTAGTAGCCTAACTGCAGTCAAATGTATGTTGGAGTGCATTTTAAGACATTTAAATTTTTGTTAGTTTTTATACTTATCACATGCATGAAGTATAAAATGTTTCATAATATTGCTTGTCATGTTGTGCACAGGATAGGGCACTTCTGTGTGGCAAGAGTTAGCCCTGTTTGGCTCAGTCATGACCCACTTTCCACAAAATGTCTGGAAACTCTAATGATGAATGTCCAGCATCTCTGAGCTCATTTTAAATCACTGCTGCCCATTACAGCTCTCGGATGAGGAGAGAAGGCAACCATTAGACCATGGAGCGTATTGTATTGTTGACCCCAGAGTCTTAAATTGCAGAATTTCTGATGTGTTACATGAGCTTGAGCTTTCAAGTTCCAGTAAAACGGGAGTATCTCTTTCTTGCCATATTCTCTGCACATGAAATCACACAAACAAGTCACATACATCCACCGGAGATGACATTGAAATTGGAGATGACATTGAAATTGATCAGATGATGAAATGCTCCTAAAAGGTGGTGTGTGCGTTGAATACTGCAGATTCACCCCTGTTTTGTTAGTCTAGCTGCTTTGGAGACATTAATCCTGTAGGGAGCAATGCCCCTGAAGGGCTCATTAGGAATCAACAGCTTTGTTCTGTCAACTTTTAGTATGTCTTAGTGATAACTACTAATTTGAAATGTCAGTTTCTGTTTTGTTGATTATGATTCTTTAGGGTCTCAAAGGTGCTGTATGTAAGCTTTTGACTCTTCTAAAGCATAAAAATACCTAAATATGTTAAGAAACATGCTAAGTGAACATATTTGTTTATCTGAAAAACAATGCTAAAGTCAGTTATTCTGCTTTGAAATTGTGCACTCTGTGTCAGAATGTCTGTTTTTGTTTTGTCTTGTTTTCGTTTTAACCCACCCACTGCCAGTTTAGCCAATTATATTTCAGCACCCCAGGTTGCCTTGGTGGAAAACAGCGTATTTCGTTCATTCATTCAGGAAGGCTCTCAAAGTATGCGTCTGCGCCCGAAATGCGACCCCCTGTATCCTCCAAAATGAGACGCGGATTCAGAGTTCCACATGAGGTGGTTATTAATTAGCAAATAGTATAAATATTACAAACGTAAACATTAGGTGAGCAGGTTATATTGTAACCCAGTGACCTAACAACATGATACGTGACGAGATTTGCAGTGACAAGCAATTTGGCTATTTGCACCAGACGCAACACAACAGAAATTTAAATACAGCCATTCAGGAGCACAGAATATGCACTCCAACTAAATGGTAAGGTTTACAATCTAATTAATACATATTAAAAATTATACATTATTAACATTATTAAATGTACATGCTGAATGACTAATATGTGTTGGCCTGCACTGAGTCCCGGTTCTAAAGTTCAATTTCAAACGATTTTATTTTATTTTCAAGATCTGAGGTGAACTATCTGCTGCTGCTTTCAGTGGTATGGCAATAAATGTCATGTAAGATGGCATTCAAAACATTATTAGTTAATAACATTATTAATAAAGCACATGAGGTGTACCTGAGGTGATCATTGTCATAGATTTCTATTGTTCAGCTGCTAATAAATAGAAGCTATTTCTAAAATATTCATTTCAGGTGTTGGTTGGGACAAAAACTCCTTTTAATATGGAAAATATTCCTTCTATCGCGTGCCGTTGCTGACTTAAATCAGCCTTTAGGCTAAATAGTCAGGCACGCTTCTGTTGATGTCGTCAATCTGGCAACCTGTGCTTGCATGGAGTCGTCAGAGTGAAAATGTGTTTTGAACCAGGAATGCAATACCTAGTTCAACCACTGGGTGTCAAACTTGCTTACTGCACCTTTAATAAAAAGTCTATAACTTACTTAGGTTAAATTTATCAATGGTACTATAAATAAACATAATTTTACCCTGTCAAAGACACCTCAGTCCAGAGCAAGCCATTTCGCTTCAGAAATCAGGAGGCAAGATCAGGAAAGATTGTGGTAGCTAAACCAGTGCAGCACACACACACACACACACACACACAGCACTCAACCAAACCTCATGCTTCTGCTGACTTTTGTTTGTAAGACTGACATGGAGCATATTCCACATTATAATGACAAACATATAAGTGGTTGCAAACAATTTATAGGGGTTGAATTTAAATTAAGTTGACCATTACTAAATTTAATTAGCTTAAATTCAGCCCATATAAATTCTTTGCAACCACTTACCTTAAAAAAAATAGTAAATCCAATGAATCATTTTGTTTTTCAGTGTGTGTTCTGCAGAAGAAAGAAATTCATACATGTTAAGAGTGATGAATATTCATTTTCAGCCCAAATGTACAGATCTAAAACTGAGGTTTTATTTAGTGGCGCAGTGGAAATGCTCTAAGCCTTTCTCTGCACAGAACCATCGATTGAAACTCATTCAACAACTGCTTTCATGAGATTATACTGTAGGTGCCGGGGTCATTTTCAGTATCCCATGATTCCACAGTAGCCCGCATGCCCAGATGCTGAACATAATCCCTGCCAAAGCTTTTCAGTCTCACAATCTATTCTCTCCTCAAACAGAGCAAATGCATGCATTATAAAGATGAGGTCATCTGCTTTGTAGATTTGAGAAAAGCGTCTCTTTTTATTTTAAAATATATGCATTAGTTTGAACTAAACTGGAATCCACCGGCAAATGATGACTGCTTATTTTATTGCATTGTCCTTATTTATTGTATTTTTTGCTGTAATAGGAGGTTCTGAGGCAGTTGCAGAGTAAACTGGAGCAGGAGGCTGGAACGCTTGCCTCTTCAGGCAGAACTGATGTGCTGGACCAGCTCAAAGGTACTGCCGAAAACCTCCACATAAGTCATTACTGTTCATTTATCTGCAGGAATTGTGATATATTTCGATTTACTATTCATCAATTACAAAAAGGTACAAGATGTTTTAAATACCATTTATTTGAATGACTTCATTTTTGAATAAATCGTCAAATAATTTAGTCAAATTTAATTGTCATTTTATTTATAATCCACATAATAATGATAGGATTTATGTCTTAGTTGAACACAATGGATTTAATAACTGGTTAATGCTTCTTTGGGTGCAATAAATCTCTGCTAAACATATGGGTCTTTTGTGAGGTCATGACGGTCATCTTAGATAAGGTTTAACAGACGCCATTTTGTTGTTTATCTACTATTGGTCATTGAGTGTGCGGACAATACAGACATGAAAGTGTAAAAACTTGTTTTGTTGTTGTTGCTGTTGTTATTTAGGCACAGTCTTTTGTATAATTCCCGTACCTTTTATTAATGATGTACCACTACCATTATTATTATTTTTTATTATTATTATTTTATTACTTTAATGAAAACAATCTTTAGATTCCAAATGTTGTAAACTATGGGAATCGTGTCAGTTGATGCATATTATTTAAGATTTAAACAGCTATTTACTTTTAGATATAATAATTAGCAATCAAACATTTATAGATCTATATTTTAATCATATAATTATGCTTTCACGTTCTGAGCAGCATGCAGCATGTCATTAAAATGTGTGTTTATTACATATTACACTTAATAATAAAGAAATCAAGTTAAACCAAAAATATAGACCTTGTTCTTCGTTGACCTTTACCAGCGTCTTCCGGTAGGATGCTTAGAACTTCCGTGTACATCGTTTCTCAACTGGAATCGATCCGAAAGTAACGTTTTGAGTGGCTTACGGACTGTTTTTGTGATGCACAACTTTGATTTTGAAAGATTGTCATAGATTTCTATTGTTCAGCTGCTAGAAATAGAAGCTGTTTCTAAAATATTAATTTCAGGTGTTGGTTGGGACAAAAACTCCTTTTAATATGGAAAATATTCCTTCTATCGCGTTGGTGTTGTCAATCTGGCAACCTGGGCTTGCATGGAGTCGTCAGAGTGACAATACCTAGTTCAACCACTGGGTGTCAAACTTGCTTACTGCACCTTTAATAAAAAGTCTATAACTTACTTAGGTTAAATTTATCAATGGTACTATAAATAAACATAATTTTACCCTGTCAAAGACACCTCAGTCCACAGCAAGCCATTTCGCTTCAGGATAAGGAGGCAAGATCAGGAAAGATTGTGGTAGCTAAACCAGTGCAGCACACACACACACACACACACACACAGCACTCAACCAAACCTCGTGCTTCTGCTGACTTTTGTTTGTAAGACTGACATGGAGTATATTCCACATTATAATGACAAACATATAAGAAGATAATAAGTGGTTGCAAACAATTTATAGGGGTTGAGCTTAAACAAACAAATTAAGTTGACCATTACTAAATTTAATTAGTTTAAAGTCAGCCCATATAAATACTTTGCAACCACTTACCTTAAAAAAATAGTAAACCCAATGAATCATTTTGTTTTTCAGTGTGTGTTCTGCAGATTTTGAAAGATGTGTGTTAAAGCCGTTATACTTCTATCAGATGTGGTTCAAGCGCGAAAGAAAAAACGTTCTTCTAATTCAGTGTTTGCCGTCAGATCAGATGCTGAAATATAGCGTCAGTGTTCCCGACCTGTCAGTTGTTATACTGTACTCAGCAGGCTCTTCAATGCATGCACACATTTGTTTGAGTTGGTTATATATTTTTAAAAAAAGAAAAAGAAAATGTTGACTTTAGTGATGACGATGCTCCATTTAAATGGCACAAGATGCCGTCTGACGGTAAGAGTAAATGCCACGCAGCAGTTGTTTTCATTCCCATATAGTTCCCAGTTCCCATTAGATTGCATTTATTAAATAATCAGTCCAGGAGGTGGCGCTGATCAACATCAGGATTAGTTCAAAGACGTTAAAAGCAAGTAAAATAGATTAAAACTATCGTTTCAAAACTGTGACTCTTTATATGCATCAAGCTGCCGACCGGAAGTTCGAAGCATCCTGCTTATGCATACACGTGAAGCATAATGGGTAATTTTGCGTTCTATGAAAAAGGTCTATATAATGAATTTGATATATAGTTCATATAATACATTTTGGGAAAATCATGAAAACAATTGTTTCCCTGAATAACAAACAACCAACTGCAGAGGTAAGATACTGTATAGCATAAATCTCAAACTCAATTCCTGGAGGGCCGCAGCTCTGCACAGTTTTGCTCCAACTTTAATCAAACACAGCCGATCCAACTCATCAAGTTGTTCAGAATAGTCTCAAACACCTTGATTAGTTGCATCCGCTGTACTTTATTAGAGTTGGAGCAAAACTGTGCAGAGCTGCGGCTCTCCAGGAACTGAGTTTGAGACCCATGCTGTAGAGGCTCTAAAGATGGCTGATTCCTGCTATTTATTTTCAGAAAATAGTTACTTATAGGATTTAGCCACCTTCCAGTGTTTTTCCGGTGTTTACTTATGATTACATTTGATTAAAGTTTTTATTATTATCATTACAGGTAAGTGAATTAACTGTTCAATTAATTGCAGCTCTGCATGTCATTCGTTTTTAATCATTTTCTGTTATTCATTCATTCATTCATTTTCTTTTCGGCTTAGTCCCTTTATTAATCTGGGGTCGCCACAGCGGAATGAACCACCAATTTATCCAGCATATGTTATACGCAGCGGATGCCCTTCCAGCTGCAACCCATCACTGGGCAACATCCATACACACCCATTCACACACTACGAACAATTTAGCTAACCCAATTCACCTATAGTGCATGTCTATATAGTGCACCCGGAGGAATCCCATGCAAACACGGGGAGAACATGCAAACTCCACACAGAAACGCCAACTGACCCAGCCGGGGCTCGAACCAGCGACCTTCTTGCTCTTAGGCGATTGTGCTACCCACTGCCCCCCATTTTCTGTTATTATTATTCTATCTGGGCGACACGGTGCCTCAGTGGTTAGCACTGTCGCCTTACAGCAAGAAGGTCACTGGTTCGAGTCCCGGCTGGGTTAGTTTGCATTTCTGTCTGGAGTTTGCATGTTCTCCCCATGTTCGTGTGGGTTTCCTCCGGGTGCTCCGGTTTCCCCTACAGTCCAAAGACATGCGCTATAGGTGAATTTATTAAACTAAATTGGCCATAGTGTATGTGTGAATGAGTGTTTATGGATGTTTCCCAGTACTGGGTTGCAGCTGGAAAGGCATTTGCTGTGTAAAACATATGCTCGATAAGTTGGCGGTTCGTTCCGCTGTGGCGACCCCTGAAGAATAAAGGGACTAAGTCGAAGGAAAGTTAATTAGTTATTCTGTCTATCTATTCTATTCTATCTTGTTTTTATTATTTTGTATATAACTGTTCCTTATAGGTGGTAGGGGTTGCAACCCTCTTTCCTACTTTTTTATCCTTGCCCCATCACATGCTTTCACATTATCTTATGTGTTGTGTACAAGTTATTTAAGCAAATGTTTAAGCACCCTAACCCTACTTTTTATTGTAGGCATCTACTAAATGTCCTTCCCGAGGAAAAGGAATGTGTTAAAGGTCCCTTGAAGGGCTTTAAAATGTTTTTTATTCGATGTCTGACATAATATCAACTGAAAAATCAAGAGAGGGTGGGACAGAGTAGCCCCTCCCCTTTTAAAAAAAGAGCCAATAGCGTTTAATTTTTATCACAGCTCTGCCAGTGAGAGTGATTGTGATCATCAAGTGCATCAAATGAAATGAAAAAGAGAAGTGTTTTGAAGGGTGCGGGGCATGTCAGGTACTAGAGATTATTTGATTGGTCAGAAGATTTGATTCAAAAATAATATGAGCGAACGTGAAAATAATCGTTGATTCATTTAGATGAAGCTTTGCGTGTTTATATCAATTTTATATTTTCTAAATGCGAATTTTGTCATTGTTTTGGAGCACACTAGCGAATGTATCCTTAAAATTAACAGACTTATTTTAATTTCACAGGACTTTTAAAGGCGCAGTATGTAAGTTTGACACCCAGTGGTTGAACTAGGTTGCCAGATTGAGGACAGGAGCGAGAGATTTAAACCATGTTCTATATAAAAGCAACGGCATCCGATAGAAGGAATATTTTCCATAATAAAAGGAGTTTTTTTCAGATGAACAAGAATGCTCACTTGGCATGTTTCTTAAATATATGCAAACATATTATAGTATTTTTATGCTTTAGAAGAGTCAAAAACTTACATACAGCACCTTTAAGTGGTTTGTACAAGTTTACAAATGCTAAAAGTTTCCATAAAAATAATAATTTATTTTCTATCCAGAGTTGCATATGGACCTGACCAACTACTATGAGCTGAAGCACCAGACTCACAACCTACGTGTGTTTCCGGAGATGATGGCTGGCCAGGTAGGGGAAGGTGAGGAGAGACTGAGCATCAGCAGATCCAGGAGTCCCGTGTGTCAATCGTCCCGCCAGTCCTCATCTGCATCTGGAGAGGGAACAGCCATGCACCCTGGGCTCCCTCATCAGGTGACTGGAGAAGGACGTGTCACTGCCCAACACTTAGAGGATCTCTGTAAAGAGAGGTGAGATCATCTACAAACTCATCTCCTACCTCTTTTTGTGTTCTTTCTTTGATGGTTAAGGCCTTCGTACACTTTATACCGTATACTTTCTTGTTCTTCGTTTGAGGGCAACAAGGAGTTCCAAACAGTGTTGCCAGCTTAGTTACTCATTCATTCATTCATTTTCATTTCGGCTTAGTCCCTTTATTAATCTGGGGTCGCCACAGCGGAATGAACCGCCAACTTATCCAGCATATGTTTTACGCAGCGGATGCCCTTCCAGCCGCAACCCATCTCTGGGAAACATCCATGCACACCCATTCACACTCATACACTATGGACAATTTAGCTTACCCAATTCACCTATACCGCATGTCTTTGGACTTGGGGGAAACCGGAGCACCCGGAGGAAACCCACGCCAACACAGGGAGAACATGCAAACTCCACACAGAAACGCCAACTGGCGAGGCTCGAACCAGCGACCAGCGACCATCTTGCTGTGAGGCGAACGTGCTACCCACTGCGCCACTGTGAGGCCCAGCTTAGTTACTTTGTAGCTATATTTATCGACTTTTCAGACCCCCTAACATCAAATGCAAAAGCGACTAGCGACAAATCTAGCAACTTTAGAGCAGATTACTGCTTTGTGTACAGACAGCAAATGTTTTAGCACAGTGAGTGTGACGTAACGCAGTGTCACATAACGCAGTCTCAGCTTGCAAATCCAAGTCTGCATCCAGATACTATTGGGAGCAAGAGGTATTTCCCTGGTAAAGCCAAACCAATCTGCTTCTCCTTTGTTATAAATTTAACTATTTAATTGGACTGTTTATACTTTTCTTGTTGTTGTTCACAATTACAGAGATTTTAGTGACACCAGTTTCTGAACTTTTAATTTTCTTTTCGGCTCAGTCCCTTTATTAATCTGGGGTCGCCACAGTGGAATAAACCCCCAACTTATCCAGCATATGTTTTACACAGCGAATGCCCTTCCAGCTGCAACCATCACTGGGAAACATCCATATACACTCATTCACACTTATACACTACAGACAATTTTAGCTTACCCAATTCACCTATACCGTATGTCTTTGGACTTGTGGGGGAAACCGGAGCACCCGGAGGAAACCCACGCAAACAAGGGGAGAACATGCAAACTCCACACAGAAACGCCAACTGACCCAGCCGGGGCTCGAACCAGTGACCTTCTTGCTGTGAGGCGATTGTGCTACCCACTGCGCCACCGTGCTGCCCAGTTTCTGAACTTGTCTGAGTTTATTATGTCTGAGAGATTACAGCAAATTTACTGCACATCTACATTGATATACTGTATTCAGACAACAATAATTAATTAAAATGACATGCATATATAAAGCATAGTGCAAATATAAATACTCCTAATCTTATGTTTCACGGGGACAATTTGGCAATTTCGGAACATACATGGTTCAAAATTATAGATTTTTCTTTTATGCCAAAAATGATTGGAATCATGTAAGCATCATGTTCCATGAAGATATCTTGTACATTTCTTACTGTTAATATATCAAAACTCAATTTTTAATTAGTGATGCGCATTGCTTAGCACTTCAGACAATTTAAAGGCGACTTTCACAATATTTTGCACCATTCAGATTCTAGATTTTCTAATAGTTGTATCTCAGCCAAATACTGTACTATTCCAACAGACCACACATTAATGGAAAGCTCATTAATTACTTTCACGTGATGTCAAAATCTCAATTTCGAAAAATTGACACTTATAATTATGGTTTTGTGGTCCAGGTTTACATAAACATATCAAACAAATAATAGTCTTTTGAACTTGAATGTTCATTATTGACTCACGGTGGCGCAGTGGGTAGCATGATCGCCTCACAGCAAGAAGGTCGCTGGTTCAAGCCTCGGCTGGCTCAGTTGGCATTTCTGTGTGGAGTTTGCATGTTCTCCCCGTGTTGGCGTGGGTTTCCTCCGGGTGCTCCGGTTTCCCCCACAAGTCCAAAGACATGCGGTACAGGTGAATTGGGTAAGCTAAATTGTCCCTAGTGTATGAGTGTGTGTGAATGTTTCCCAGTGATGGGTTGCAGCTGGAAGGGCATCCGCTGCGTAAAACATATGCTGGATAAGTTGGCGATTCATTCCGCTGTGGCGACCCTAGATTAATAAAGGGACTAAGCCGAAAAGAAATGAAAAGTTCATTATTGAATTCCCCTAAGCCTTGTTGAGTACAGTAAATTTAAGTTTCACTGTGTGTGTTTTAGGACTATTTTGCTGAGTGAAATAGAGAAAGAGGAGAAAGAGCGACGTTGGTATTACTCACAGCTGCAGGGATTGTCTCAGAGACTGGCTGAACTGCCGCGGCTCGATACGGTAAGCCTAAACAACTTCCAGTCACTCACTTATGAGTCACTTGATTTTACTGGTAATGACCATAGATTTGGCTTGTTTTGATTGTGGAAACAAATTTATGTGTGCAGTTTACATTAATGATTAGATTTTTTATTTATGTATTTTTTGCCCCACAGTTCTCTATGCAGGTGGACTTTATCCGACAGCAGCTGGAGTTTGAAGCTCAGCAGCTGCGTTCTGTGATGGAGGAACGTTTCGGCACCAGTGATGAGATGGTCCAGAGAACACAAGTAAGAACAGATTATAGATTTAATGCCAAAGAACCAGTTGTAAATCCAGCTTAAATGTCACGTGTGTTTCACAAGCCTGTAATACTTGTATCAACCACAGAACTCGCAGTCAAACATCCAGCACAATGTTGTATTTTTTTGTCTTCAACCTGTTGTTTCAACTACCCAAAACAACTCACTTCATCACAAAGACCACATTGGATGAACAAGGCTAAACTAACTGAGCCTATAGTGCTGTATCATGATGTACTATCCTGATATAATTATAATTTTAAAAGCATTAAAAAATGTTTCAGAAATTTGATCAAAAATCACGGTATGTGTTTCTGCATTCAGATTCGTGTTGCTCGGTTGGAGCAGCTAGAGAAAGAGCTTCATGATGCCCAGAGCTCACGTGGTGCTCAAGAGAAGAATGCTCTACCTGAAACACAGGTAACACATACACACTTCTTCCATCACATCATGCCTAATATTATTATGCCCCACCTGTCATTTATTACATCAGAGGTCGGCAAGTTCACAGTCACTATCCTTCAGAGTTTTGATGCAGCCTTTAAAAAAAACTTACTGACCTGTAGTTTTATTAGACCTTGATTAGCATATTCAAGTGTTTGATTAAATTCTGCAACATTTGTTGTTTTGTCAGTGTCTCTTTAAATGCAAATGAGTTGCTGCTCCACGACCCCTGCTGGAGTTGATGTCGCTCTATCATAGTGATAGGAGAAACGACGCTTTTCAAAGATTCAAACAACAGAACCAATTGCACAAAATGATTCACTGTTCCGAAGCATTCAAAACACCACGTTAAGGAGACCTGCTGGTCAAAACCATGTAAATGCAACAAAAACACAGGCAATACATGGGTTAAAAATGGCTTTTTGAAACACATTGCAAGCGTTAACTTGAATCTATAATTTATCAAATAATTTATAACTTAGTATTTAATATCACGAAGCATTATTCATTCATTCATTTTCTTTTCGGCTTAGTCCCTTTATTAATCTGGGGTCGCCACAGCAGAATGAACCGCCAACTTATCCAGCATGTTTTACGCAGCGGATGCCCTTCCAGCTGCAACCCATCACTGGAAAACATCCATACACACTCATTCACACACATACACTACGGACAAATTAGCTTACCCAATTCACCTGTACCACATGACTTTGGATTGTGGGGGAAACCGGACACCCGGAGGAAACCCACGC